>JAAAKQ030105415.1:30377-55999 GCA_010016005.3 Zanna intricata
TAAATATGATACTTTCAAACATCTACCGATAACATACAAAGTTACCAATAAAAATTTACAATAGTTTTTTTTATTATAAAAAACAGCAACTTCGTATTAGGGTAATCCATATAATAACCGTTTGTAAAAATGTGATTCTTAAAAATAAAAATATCATTCTACAATAAAACAGATGTATCATGTGCCCTCCTCTTATTATGAGTAAAACGATCCGTAAAAATGCTGATTTCAAAATAACGACAAATAACAAAAACTGTTTACAATATTAATACCACCCTTCTTTTTTCTTAACAACCTACACAATTGTTATAATACAGATTTCTTCTACACCTAAAGTAAACTTATCTTCATGATTATGTAGGCATTCGATTACTAAACTGGATTTATGGATTTCCAATAAATTACAGTAAATTTTTTTTAGTATATTGAATACATTCTGATCAGTATAGCAGATCTTACCGATAAATTGTAGCCGATATTTTTCTTATATTGGAGAAACTTTGTTTATAGAAGAAAAAAATATTATTTTATAGAAAATAAAATTACACATTGACTAACCGTTTTTCAAGTTATGTGTTTTTTTTCCAACCAGTTTTTCAAATGTTAATGAGGTGTATTATTTTAAGACGAACAATCAGTGTAGTAGTTATAATCGCCCGAAAAACACGACTAAGAACAAAACTACTTCGAACAACGAAAACCTTTAATAAAACGTTGAGGAAAAGCTGTAAATGTAATTTACGAATGAAAAAAAAAATTTATTTATAATCAAAATAAAGTAAATTACACAGAACTTATTTCGATGAAACAGAAATTATAATTAACAAAACATTTAATACCGTTGTTAGAACGATTCATTCGATTGCTCCACAACACCGAAGTAAAACTACCTAACTTTTGGTCAGGCACAGAAAACTCACACTTCGATGACGTAAGGAACTGAAAAAAAGTTACACAGATGAAGATATTTTTACTAAAATAACTTCTGATTAGACGCGAATCGTGCATAAAAATAATACGTAAAGAAATAACCATTATAAACAACTACTTATTTTATTATGCAGAGAACAAAATGTGAAAGCAACCTTTTTTTCTAATCAGAAATAATTTTAAGACAAAACAGTAAACAGAAATGATCTCAAGATCTTTAGGGCATCCTGACTCCGAGGTGAAGACACCCATGTCTTCCGGTCGCCAGCTACAACCTCCGTACCTAGCCCTGATGGGCTTTATTGGAGGTAACATAAATGGCTTTATTGTTTTAGCACATAAAACATAAATCATAATTATTAAATAATTAACAAAGAAACAATAACATAAAAACAAAGAAGCAAAGAAAGCCTAGTCGGGACTAAACCCCCTCCGCTATCTTTTGTTTTGCTAAATAAACCATGAATTCCTCAACTATAGACCATTCGGCCTGTTTACCCCAGCACTGACTTAAGAATGTCCAATCGACAAATGATCTTACGCTTTCGTAATTTCATGGACTAATATAGCCATATTCTGTGTTAGGTGACGCTTTACGTGTAAAGTGTCACCTAACACCTCGCACTGCGGGCATAAACCCGTATCAAGCAGATCCAATCTCGCCAGCTTGCCCCAAAAACTCCGTATCCCGAAAGAAGCTGTATGATACACTTGTTTGGAGAAATCCAGGAAGCGCGCCGCAAGCACTAATAACTGGGAAGAGATCATGCGTATACCGCCTGTCTTCTATCTCATCCCATTTATCTTGCATAAATCAAATCCATGTTACTCGATTTCCCGGATCTTTTCGGAAGACAACTCGTTCAACTTCCTAACAGCACAACGTTCCTGTCTTTTTACCGCAAAATCGATTGTTTCACTCCCGCTAGAAATAGTTCGGTAACTGGCCATTACCGTCAGCAATATAAGTCATCAGGCGGCAGTAAAATATTGCGATATCTTTGAAATTTTAGCCTCCACACTCAAACAAGCGGTGCCATATAGCATAATAGCCTCGCACATGCCTTTGTACAGGATGTTTATGATCATAAGATTAAGATCCCAATCAGGACTGATCAAACATCGAATTCCAAAGAAGGCACTACAGGCCTTCTCCGCGACGTATTGAAGGTACTTCTTGAATTGCAACTTTTCATCCAAAAACAACCCGAGGTACTTCTGAGCCTGAACGTATTTAATACGCTGGCCTGCCATCAAAATGCGGGCTTGCCGACTCATAGCCAAACAGCCCTTGAGGAGCATCATAGTGGTCTTATGCACGCTGAATGTTATCTTGTGTAGATGACCTCACAGTTTCAATATCCTGCACGCACAAGAAGTCCTGAGTTCAAGCTCCCTTCGTGAACATCCTTCGACCAGCAAGAGTTCGTCGTCGGCATGGGTTGTCCACGTCGGCAAAATCGTCTTAATGGTTTAACCATTTTGGCAATTGAGCATGAAATCGCTGACCAAGTAAATTTAAAAGATGTAATAAAACAGTTTGAAAAACTGAAAGTAAAAAAAAAACGTTTTTTGTGATTTTAGTGTAGTTGATGTTACCTTGTTTTATTTTCAAAATAATAACATTTTTATTATTTGTGCAATAATACACATTTTTAATAGCATTTAAAAATGTAAAAAATTATACGGTTAACAATTTCTGGCTAGGTATAGATATTTCTCAATTAATTTCTACTGTTTTTTACTGCTTGATTATCAATGTTGTTATATGTTTCTTTCTAAATATATGCTTTTATTAAAATTTAAATAAAATGATTTGGTTTTTATTAAAAAAATAACAAATATGTACCTTTTTCTTTTTTTTTTTTTTTTTTTTTTTTGAAAAAAAGAATTATATATATAGAGGCGGCAATGTCTTTTTTTCCGGGGCGACGTAACCGCTAGAGCGGGCACTGCCTAGGTTCATCTTATGACAGAAAGACGTTTATATGAGGATGAGTTGGAGATCATTAAAAGTCAAATTTTTTGGTTACTGATTGAAGAAAGTGTAATTCTGATTTCAGTATTATAATTGGACGGTTGAAAACAATGTAAAGCCAGCAAAGTTAAAAAAAAAAGAGCCTTCCTGTGTGGAAGGCTCTTTGGCTGATGTCTGAAATCCCTATTAATTAAAATCGTTGATTCTGCTTTTCCGAAGTCAAGAACATTACGTCTCGGAGATATTTGTCGTCAGACATCTCAAGGATAATTGCATAGTGTTATGTTTAAAAATATATGATCCCAAAATGGGCCAGAACCCATGACAAAAAAATTACATTTTTTTTTTTTAAGACGAAAAACAGTTACCATTATCATAAAATTACATTGTTGGTGGCATAAAAAAATGTGTAATAATATGATAGAAACAAACTTGTTCCAGGTATATCTTTGAAACATGTAGGTAAATTACAAAATTAGTTGAATAAGCCGATTAAAAAAATACATGTGTGGTGCCCTTTATTTTAAATGATTGTTATGTAACAAGTAAGGAACATTAGAGAAATCTTAAGTTTTCATGATGTGAAAGAAATTCACATATTACAATAAGCCAAAGTGAATATCCGTCGTACTTGGTGTTGTAAGCGTTGAAGATTATAATATTATAGGAAGAGGAAATTTCGATGGGTTCGGAAGTTTCTCCTAATGATTTCTTTTCGTTTTACTAAGACGTTAAAAAAAAATTGTTTAATTTTTCTGAAAAATAACTCTAAAAAGAAAATCCATAACTACGTACTAAAATCAGTATAATATTACTAACATAAATGCGAATAATTACAATAATTATTCTTCAATACATTTAGCCTTAAACAGTATATAAGAAGAACTGAAAATTAAGTTTTTTACGTATAATTATAACAACAGGAAATTGCACAAAAAACATATGCTATCGGATTTGAGAAAATACCAATAATACAGGTAAACAGAAAAGAAAGTCGCATAACTCACGAGTGGAATGCAATTCAAATAAATATGTGGCTATGAGCCAAAGATTTTTCTTTCTTTAAATTTTATAAATACAGCCTAATAGTAATAAACAGTTCAGTGTGAAATAAAAATAAATAAAGTCGATTCATGAAATAAAGAAAATCTTTGACGATAAAATTCGTGGAAATATTAATATTAGAAATATCAAAACCAAACGACCATACAAAAATGAATACCTTATTGAATACATATTTGAATGGATCGTAGTAAAAAAAATTAAAAAAAAAAAAAGAAACGAAAAAAAATGCACTACCGGATTTGAGAAAATACGAGCATATAGGATAGTGCAAAAAACTTCTACTGAAATTGTTAACAGTTTAAATACGACTTGTGCTTAATTTTTTTTTTAATACATTTTTTTTTAATTCTTTATTTCTTTAAAAAAAAAAAATAAAACGGACAATTTTCATTAATCAAGATAATTTTAATTAAATTAATTTAATCTGATGGAATTATAATTTAAAAACTACAGTATTTAATTCCATTGTGACAGTTCCGACCATGTGCACGTTGTAGTTTATACGGTTAGCGGAACTTGGCTCTAACACCAAGTTCCTTCGCCAAGATTGAAAGACATGTGGTCGAGGGGAAAAAATAAATGAGATATACAGAAAAAGAAAGGACCAGAAGAAAACGAACAGAAGGAACAGAAGAAAACGATAAACAGAACAAGAAATTAAGTTGCAGTTTACATTGTCACACCTGAACGATCAATGGTCGTAATTGCTAAAAAATAAATAAAATTTATTTATAAATAAAAACATCTATAAAACAGGTGATCTTCCCCAAATTTTCATTTTCTAATTAACGAATAAATTATCACTCGTACACCGTTGAAACAGTACTCAAATAATACGCAGTGTTTTAATAAAAAGAAAGTAACTTTAGAAAAAGATACAAATATTTGTATCGTTCGCTATCCCAGACCGGGCAAGAATTTACTTATTAAATCACCATGACAAGAAAATATGCGGGTTTGTCGGTAACTTAGAAGTGAACCACAGTTTTAGCGTGTCAGACAACCTCATTCCATCTTTTTTTAAATCTTTCGACTCCGGCGTGGGCGTCACAATTCCATTCAGATGTTGTTGCCAACTCCCATCTTCGTATTCACGGAAATCCCTAAGTCGGTATTTACGAAAATATGAGTACTAAAAAATGTTAGTAAGAAGCTAATATAAAAATTTCAAAAATAATTTCTACAAAATAAAAGATTTAGTTCTAAATACAGGTAATCTGAATGCGATTCTTAAAATAGAACAAATTGGAAAGTCATCATAAGGTGTCTGTGCTGCAGCAATAATTTATGTTCAAAGTGCACCAGAGAGTTATCAAATAAGTCGGTAATTAATTTATTTACTACTAGCTTCAAATTTTGGAAAATTCTAAATTAAAACGTCAATCTAAATATCCTAGTAATATAGTAGAGATTAATTCGTAATTTCTTAAAAAACGCAATCTATTGAAATTTTGTTATTCCCCGAATTTTTTTACTTTTTTCCGTTAAAATAATATAAAATTAAAAAAAAAATCAATTTAAACTAAGGCTGTTTTTTTAAAATACTTCTTTGAGTTTAATCGGTGTCAAATCAATATTTCCTTTTTTGAAAATAATACGTAAAATAACTGATAACAAATCACAATTTATTGTTTCCTAAATAATTTATAATCTGGTAGAACAATAAAAAACAATTCATAATACTTTTCACGAGGTTCGGTAACCATAATACGACAACAAAATCAAGATAAAATTGTAATAATTTGTAAAAGAATTTAGTTTTCACTTTGCGTTAAAATATTCATATTTCATGCATTTTATTTCAATGAACTGAATTAAGCACATTTTTTTTATGTTAGTTTCATTCAATTTCTATGCATCTGAATTTTTTATTGGCATATATTACACAACTTAATTAATTTTAAAAAAATAATAATTTCATTATTTTTAATGTTTTTGTTCGTTCGAATGCAATATCGTCGTGTTTCACTCTTGCAGTATATTAAGATGTACTCAGTCTAACAGAGAAATGCAGCTTGCGTAGGCTGTAAATCAATACCCATGTACAAATGATGAAGATGAAGAGAAGGGATCGCTATAGCCGGCTTTAATTTTGTTCTTTTTTCGTAAAATAAAGTAGTAAAAATAAATAAAACCCACACATTAGACAAATATATTTAATTTGTTAAAAGTGATTTTAGTCGTTATTAAAATTTTACAAATTTTAAAATCACGCAAAACTGAGCTTTAAAGTAACATGAGTTTTAATACTAATTAAATGCTAACATATTAATAAAAATAATCAACGTTATAACTTTCCCAGACCGTAATTTATACAACTTAAAAATGTGGACAAATGTTAAAAGAAGAGTCCAACCTTCTTTGAGATATACGCTGCCTCGTTGTATTTCTAAAAAAACTTTTAACAGACTCAAGCCCCTTATTACGTAACTAAAGACTACAAAGCGCATGATTATAGAGATTGAATTTTATTCTTCTCGATTAAGTAGAAAATAATTATAAACCTTACTAGACTAATAAAAAGCTCCTAGACCGTAAAAAGTTGAATTATTTTAAAAATTGTACCCCCCCTTCACTAACCCAAGAAGAGAGCTGTGCATCTTCTAAATCGTACACCGCTCGTAATACGCGTATATCTTATTAAGAATACATTTCTTAGTTGCAGATTAGGCAAAAACACCAAAACTTTTAAAGTCAGAAAAACCAATTTTGGTGCCATTTAAGGCTATTATTTGTCAGTGAATTTAATTATTCTTAAGAAAAATTTTATTATACTGTGGCCAGTGGCACGTGTTATTGTTTTACCAATCTTAATTTATCAAACGAATAATTAATTTTGCAATTTTAAAAATTTGAATATTAATTGAGATTCCGTAATGTTTCATTTAAAAAGATGCGATTAGGTAATTTTTCGATAGTAACTTTCATATTTAAAAAACGTAAAGAAGCTAAATACCATACGGTTTAGACTACAGTATGAATAAAAATACACGTAGTGCTTATTTTCGAACAAAGTGTTTGGATATTGGCAACAACCCTAATGTGTTGCAAATAAAAAATTCAGTCAAAGAGGGCATAGCATGAAGTCAATGGCACATACCATTCAGATACTAAAATCAACAATTCAGTTACTGACAAATCTTTTGACAATTAATGTAATTTTTAAATCTTTAACAGAAAACAAAAATGTTTAAATAAAAAAAAATAAAAAAATACACATATATATTCCTCTCCGGAAACAAATTGCCTGTTTAAAATAAACCGATCTAATTTTTACCAAACACATAAAATGAATTAAGATAATCTCACGTTATTATTAACCACGCTCTCAAAACCTAAGGTTCATCATCAAATAATATGATTAATTGGCATTCCACTGCGAATACATAAGAGGTAGTTACTTTAATAATGGATGAATCTTAGAGCTCGAAAGCGCTTTTAGAAATAATTGCCATATCTCATTTTATGGATTAGGTAGATCAGTTAAATTCAGCATGTATTGCATACATACATCATATACAAGCACGTGCGTTTGTATTTGGCTTAATATTTAAATTAAAAAAAAAGATTCATTAACCACGTCAACAGTTACATTAAACACATAATAAAAATATTGGCATACATTCGGTTACGTGATTTAACATTTAAACATAAGTTACGAACTTCAATACTTACAGCATATTAAATTGTATGATTGTAGAAAAACTTTCTGAAATTATTCATACCACATTCAATAAAAAATAATCCTTGCTGTACAGAAACGCCACTTGCATCATAATACACTATAAAAACTCGTTTTCTAATGCTTCAAAAATAATATGTACGATCCGTATAGCACACTTTCCTCGTGGAAGTACAGTCCTATTTATTTCAAAACATGCTAATATCAGTAGTTCAATTGTTATTCGATCGTACTGTACATACAGGAAAAGCTAATAACCGCATCAGGTTATTTATGAAAGAAATAAAAATCATGCTGTTATTGTGTTTAATATGTTAATGGAAAGAAATGTATATATATATATATATTAACCATAGTACTCTACCACCATACTATGATAAGACAAATAATAAAATACTTTTAATTTATTGAAAGCACAGAACGGTTACCTACCTTTCACCATAAAAATACATTTTTTAAGTACAGAATAGCATCTAATAATAAGCGACACCCAATAAAAAAACATCTATAGCCAATATCGAGGAGAAAAATGTGCGCGGAGACAATATTTTTCCCAGCAGCGCAAGAGTGGGGAGAACTACAGCATTACTGCAAGATAATTTTTTTTCTTTTTTCGTTTAGTCTCCGTAACTACCGTAAGATACTACTTCAGAGGATGAAATGTATGAATGTGAATAAAGTGTAATGAAACCTTACCACTAAAGAACTCAGTTATCCACGATACAGGACTCAAAACCGTATAAAAGTAACTGCCTCTACTAGGATTTGAACCTTAGAACTCTCGACTTCGAAATCAGCTGATTTGAGATGTCACTAGAACTCACTAGAACACAAGATATATATGTTAAGTGTAAAACAAGCACTCTCATCTGCCTAGATAGCCTGTAATTATCATTATGTCGCTGCAAGTTAATAAAGTAAACAAATTAAATACTCAAATTATAATTCAGATATTAAATAGTGGCAATATACATTCAAAATTCGGATATACCAGTGATCGTAGATTACTGAATTTTTTTATTACGAGATCTTAGTATATGAAAACCAAACGGTATATTTTACTATAATCACTTCTATTAGCCGTATACAATTTGTAACTTATAGTAGAGAATAAGTATCGGAATTAATTTACGCATTTCTTTGTTGTTTATACGATATAAGAGTAAAATCATTATGTTCAGGTTCAATGTTATCCTAGTAAAGGTAGTCACTTTTATATGGATTTAAATACTAGAGATCGTGGATACCGGTGTTCTTTGATGGTTGAGTTTCAATTAACTACACTTCTCAGGAGTGGTCGACCTGAGATTGTACAAGACTACACTTCATTCACTTTCATACATATCATCTCTGAAGTAATACCTGACGGTAGTTCCGGAGGCTAAAGAGAAAAAAAATGTTATTAATTTTTATTACCTGATTTCTATTAAAAAAAAAAGATGCGTATATTTAAGGATAATAAAAATACTTCATATGAACAATAATGAATGGAAAATTCCAGATCTTTAATTTCTTGTAAGATAATTCAACCTCCCAGGATATTACTTAAATAACTTACCTAAACAGATAAAATGCAGATACTTTTTTCGGATTGGCGAAAAACAAGTAAAATAAATACAAGAATAACCTGTCATCGGAATTCTTACAGGACATTTTTTTAAATTTGCTTTAAAGTAGTCTCATTAATATTAGAACTTTAAAGTCATTGTATATCTTAATAATGAATAAAAAATGATTGTATAAGTTTATTCTTAACTTACTTCAACAAAAATATTAATTAACCTTTGATTTTATAATTATAAATGTAACAATTAAAATTTATAAATGTGTATATATATATATTTTATTTATTTTTTTGCAATTTATGGAAATAAAACTGGTTGCTATTACTTATATCTGTACAGTAAAGTTATACACATTTTAATTAAATACAGTTAAAACAGGAAATTTATACACCAACCTAGACATACATTTAACTAATAACATATTTCCTGAAGGAAGAAAGGATATAAAAACCACACACGCTGCATTTCAAGATATAGTTTATCAATTTTATAGAGAACATTACCTTGTACAGTTAACGATAATCACGTTTTACACTCTATAGGAATAAATTATTTGTAAATAATTCATAAATTATAAAATAAGACTTCTGTAAAATATATATATTTTTGTTTTTAATTCCAGAATTTAATAACGATAATAAAATAAACAACAAACAAAACGAGAAAGAAAAAACTGCACTAAACAGATGTGATTTAACTCATACAAATTTCCCTCCTAAAAATAATAAGTCCTTGAAATTAAAAATAATTCAAATGAAATTGTTTTTAATAACATTAAAAATCAAAGAAGTATAATTAAAACTTCATTCTATTAATAGAGAGAGAAAAAATATATATCTATGTATTAATTTTTAAAGAACGTACGAATTGTGTTTATAAGTTCGTATACAGTTACTAATATTTATAATTAACGAGCGAATTTCTAATACAAATAAGTTTTGTAAACTAAATAAAACAAAAAAAAAAAGAAAGAAAAGTAGATTAGAAAATTGTTATCCCTATATATTCTTGTAAAGTAACATCTGAACAGATTTATAATGTAGCCGGCCTCCGAGGCGCGAGTGGTAGCGTCTTGGCCTTTCATCCGGAGGTCCCGGGTTCAAATCCCGGTCAGGCATGGCATTTTTCACACACGCTACAATTCATTCATCTCATCCTCTGAAGATATACCTTAACGGTGGCTCCGGAAGTTAAAAAAAAAAAAAAGAAGGTTTTTCTTAACAGTTTTTTTAACGTTAAAGAAATCAGAAAAAGCCATGATAAAAATATCCAACCGTTCTACGTGGGCCGTAAACAGCTTGTATAACGAATAAGATAATACTAGGCATTTAAAAAAAAAAACCAGGCAACACGTCCCATTAGTATTAGCATTCATTAAAAAAAAAATACCTTTAAATGAGAAAACTAACTATTTTAATTAATTCAGAATGAATATAATAAAAAGCATAAAATTAAAATTGAATAATACATAAAATAATTGTTTACATTAAATGAGCGGTTAATATATTTAAATGAACTAAACATTTTAAAACAAATGCGCGTATTAACCCGCTGTATAAACAAATAAATGAAATCAAACGCTGAATTTTTGCCACGAAAAAGTTAATTAAAAATATTTACCAACAATTTCAAATAAAACCGCAAATAAAATAAACTAAATATAAAGAATACTAAATATAAATAAAAGAATAACGATAATAATAAAAAAACATGATGCAACCAAAATCACGTGTCACGCCCAGACAACAAAAGCAGAAGTCAAATTTAGTAATGATGAAAGAGACCACAGTGCTGCAAATATAACCCCTCGGCTTCCTCTATCTCAAGAACTTCACTGGTAGGAGCCACCCAATACTTTTAACTTGTATGGGAAAAAACAAAAATAAAGATTAAAAAAAAAATTACATTTCATTTCTTTCTTTATACGAATTATCAAAAGTCTTGACCAATTTAACGTACAAGACATACATAAAAAATAATCTCTCTAATAAAAATCGCTTAGCCGATAAACAAAATAACTATTAAAACTATCATTAAAAAATAAACATGATGGGTATCGGGGCTCGATTACGATTTTATCACGGGATAAGCGGCCTCATTCTAGATTATACTAGGCGTCTTACAATAACTCTCATTAAGAATCGATAAATTAAATGACATAAAAAATTAAATTTTAACGTAACAGCATAATAAAACAGAGACTGATAGACATAAGTACAGTGTTATGGAAATTTTAAACAAATATACAGAAAAATATAAAGTTGGACTGATGTTACAGTAATCATTTAAGTACATTGGATAAAGTAAATCAGTACGAGCAAAACTGAAAGTAACATTGGTTCAGAATGTAAATAAGAATCTGTAAAAAAAAAATATATATATTTGTAGTTACAGTTCAGATGGTAAAGGACTATCAGATACAGTTAATGCCAGATGTTCAAATACTAATGTTATAATGTAATAAGTATAATAATGGGTGTTTGTCTTACTTATACGAATTTAAATATACGAGTTACCGCAATAAATAGGATTATTAGTCTACAATAATATTACTATGTGTCAAGATTTCTGTCTTCGTGGTGTGTATATTTTGGTAATGCAGTCATTCCAGATGAATTATCCAACTTTACTAAATTATGAATTCCTGCACGATTTGGAATACTGGGTCGCTTAGTTGGCTGCTGAGCTAACTAAATTACTTAGTAGAGATGGCTGGGAGGCCCGGTTTTGAAATCGTAAGGTGTTAATTTTGCAAAGGAAAACTTTATAGGAGCTTAAGACAATCACGTTATCTGTTATAGTGTCAATCATTATTCAAGTTGTTTGCAACAGAATTTTCATTCTGTGGCAGATTGTTTGCTATTTGGTGCTTCAGGTTATGTTGTTAGTTCATGTAAAAATAGAATTAGTGGTTTTTGTGCTTTTTTAATTCATTGCCAATTAGTTTTTGAAGACCTTGTGAGTTTCTACTACAAGTTTGTTATTCGTTTCTAGTTAATACAATGGATATAACACCACAAAAGCGGTAAAAGATTGTTTCCCTGTCCCAACACGCACAAATGACTCAGACAGATTGCCAGTGACTGTAGTGTGGGGTTAGGTACTGTAAATGAGACTGTGAAAAGGTTTACGCAAACAGGTTCCGTCTTTCCAAAGACAAAAGGAAAATGGGACGGACAAAGAAAACCACGTCTACACAGGATCGATTACTAATAACGAAAAGCAAAGTTAGCAACCTTAATAGGGACTTGAGAGCCAGTGGGACATCAATATCAAGACATTAGGTCTTGATATGACAGTTCATAGAAGATTCTCGGCAGTGGGAAGGATTGCTCGGAAACCTTGTGTCAGGTACTGACACAAGTTATGAAGACAAAAAGACTTCAATGGGCAAAGGAACGTAAAAAAATGGACTATTGAAATGTGGAAAAAGGTTACTTTTTCAGACGAGGCTCATTTCTTTGTCCAACGAGAGAGAGTACCCTACATTAGTAAATCAGCAGATGAGATTACAACGCCAGCAACAAGATCCCAAACATTCAGCCAAAAAAATGTTTTACACATAAGGGCCAGGAGCACTTATGCCTGTGGATGGGATGATGAAATCGAACCAATAATACATTATTATACGCCAAAGAAAAATAGTCTCACCTATGCATAAGAACCCACAACTCGTTTTCCAACAGGACCTTACACCATATCACACGTCAAAGAAAGCAAAACAGTTCTTCAAAACCAAAAAATTCGAGTGCTGTCGTGACCAGGGAACTCTCCCGACCGTTGAAAATTTATGGCCATACTAAAAAGATTTAGGAAAATTAATAGTAGCACAAATACTGACATAATTAGATCAGTGATACAGGTTTGACATAATTAGATCAGTAATACAGGTTTGGTTTCGAGATGAAGAAATCAAAAATCATTGCTCTACCTTATTGGAATCAATTCCAAACAGGATTAATGAGATAATAAAAAACAAAGGACACAAACTATTAAATTTGAGAAGTTTGACTGGTAAACATTTGTCCTTTTAAAAATAAAATTTTCTGTTAAAAATACAGTGTTCGATAAGTTTGTTCGCCGCTGTAGAAGAACATAGGTTATTCTGAGAATTGATGAGACAGAATTAAAAATTACGTAAAATACATCCATAAAACCCATATAATTAATTAATCTAAGTAATAAGAATTAAATATATCCTTGCTGATAAAAAAGATTTTTAATTATCCTGGTTCATCCTATCAGAAATTATTGTCTGATCTTGCTGATATTTAATATTCGTAAGATCACAGAGTACACTAAGAAGCATACGTTCTATTTAGAGAAAGATTTAACAACTTGTAATTTAATGAGAATGGATTTCATATGGAGCCGACTATGAGAATGCTACTGTAGATCTGGTAAATGATTTGTATGAATCGTTGGATATTGATGATAAGATTCAGGTGATTTTTTTTAGATTTTCGATACTGTTTCTCATCGAATAATTTTGCAATAGATGGTGACTGGTGGATGGATCTCAATTGGTTAAGCAGTTATTTAACAAATCGGTTACAAAAATAACGATAAATAATTTAAGTTAATGGTCCCTGTTATAAAATATGGATACCACAACGCAATTTGGTGTTTGGTCCAACGCAATTTAATTTAACAACTTAATCGATAATTTTCGTGAGTGGAGTCTGAAAGTTACATCTTTTGTAGATGATTGTGTTGTATATTTTATATTACTGAGCGATCAAGGATCAATATTCTATTTTAGTAAAATGGGGTAAAGTATGGAGAGTATTCTTTTACATGTTTGTCGATTGTTGATTCCATCAGTTAATAACTTGGTACTGGCATTTATTGGACAGTAAATTAATGGAATCACGCTTATTCTTTGAAACTGTGAATCCTTATTGTTTATCAGTATCGTCTTATATATTTTCCATAGGGTTAGCTAAAGACATGGAATTCCTACCCCGTTCTTTCATGAGCACAGGTTATGCTTTGTTCAGGAAAATAATTTCTAGTGGCAATGAATTGTAAGGGAATTGCAGTCACTAAATGATATCTAATTAGTGATAACTGTTGTAAGATAAAATTTAAATTGTGTTAAATTTATTAATCGGATAAGGTCAATATCATAAGCAACGGATGGGAGAATAAAAAAAATTGTAATCCCTACTTCAGTTAATAACGCGGTTAATAACTTTAATGCACAGTATTACTTGTAGACATCATGAAAATATTATTTCAGGCGAACACAAACAAGGCATTATCTATCGCTAAAATCAATGAAAACAATAAAACTGACGAAACGACTTTGAAATTGAAATACTCGTACAATATTGTGTAAAACAAAAATGTAAATACATCGGCGGAAAAATTAAGATTTATACACATTAAAAAAAAAAATGATAGACGATGACCTTTCTAGACGCTAAATGGAAATAAAAATATATATAGAAGAGAAAATAAATTATAAAAGGGAATGGGTAACCTAACCTCAATGAGCTAGCACTTAATGGATTTCTGACCCACTGCGAAAAAACAATATATATGATATTCTAGAAACACCATTAAAACCATAAAAATAAAATAAAAGTGTTATAAATGACACTTTACTGTCTTATAGATGTACATATTTTTATCTGTTTATGTAAAAGAAATGCGCGCAATGCTGAAAGGAAATAATTCTCAATTCTTTTTATAACTATCAACTAACATAGATAATTAATAGCTACTTGATTAAATCTACTTCGATGCCAATGTTTGTACAACTGAAGGTCGTGCCCCAAGGATATTATTGTTGCGTTCTTATAAAAATTCCTACAATTTAATACAAAATAACAGCTTGAAAATGCGTTCTGAAAACCATGTTATAAAACTACACACCGCATTCGCTCTGCTCAGTGAAGACTGAATACATAATACATACATTTCCCAGAAAGGAAAACACTAATTTATATTATGATTTTTCATTTCAATCCCAGAGTCTCTAACAATACTGACAAATGTAAGTAATGTGAAATACAGGCGATACTTTAGTAAAACTGTTTCTCGGAAAAAATATTTATTATATAAACAGTTTCTTTTTTTAAAGATTGAAGCGTCAACTGTAAGATTGAATGGAAAATAATTTGGTTTGCCATGCTGTACAAAAAGGTCTGTTTATTAGTAGTTGAAACCACTTAATACCTCAGTTTTTTTAGTCTATCAGGCAGTTAAAAGTACTTGTCGCATTCCCCCTTCCAAAAAAACAGGAACTTTAAAAGCTCATTTGAGCCCTATAACAATTACAAACCAATCATCCCTTATCAAGACAAAATAATGTGCGTTTTTGTGATGATATCAGATCATCTTAGTATAAACACAGAACTTACAGGTTACCGACTTACTTTCATTATAAAACGCTTGAATTTAAAACATCTTTGCTAATAAGAATCTAATGTTTCTTCCTAACAAAATTAACCAATCTTGTACCATATTTTTTTATCCCCTCATAGCTATTTTTTCTGTACTCAGTTTCTCGTTACGATTATTCTTTCGCATTTGAACCAATAATAAAACTAAGTTTGTTTTGTAAATATATTTAATTGTATACTAAACAATATCTAAAAATTAGCGGGACATTTGACGTATGTCACAATCTTTCTTATGGTTGAGTAAATCATCTGACGAGGAAAAGACATCAGTTATAATAACTTTCTTTGAGAGTACTGATGATCAAATACAGCCGGTTCCAATAGAAAACAGAGTGAAGGTGTGACTTGTACATCTGAATATTAAGTGCGATTTTTTAGCTAAGCGTGCTTTTGTTCAACAGAATATTCGACTCGCTGAAGAAAGCACTATACTCTTCTTTTCCTAAGTATAACTTACAAGTAATTAATCTCCCAAAAAATTCAATACTTCGATAACTTTTTTGAAGCAAGTAGTATTTTTTATATTCGCAAAGTCCATAAAAATACAGATTTTTTTTTATATACGAGTATGTCTCTTTTGGTTAGTAACTCAGTACGTTATTCAAGTTACTAAACATTTTTATAACATTCATTCACATTATGGTTTTAAACATTAATTAAATATTGAATTTAAGGGATATACTTAGTCTTATCAGCACATAATTATTAAATTGAATCATAAATAGTGAAATTGCAATAAGAATTTTTTAAGAAATTACTTAAAAAATTTGTTTAACAGTCAACAGTTTCATAAAGTTGTCAATAAGAGTTAAATTTACCCTCTTATAATTAATAATTATAAGTATAATATTGCACAATTGTAACAAAAAAATAATACATTCTTTTAATAAGTGTTGAAGGAAAACAAAACACCAATGTCAAAAAAAAATCTTCAACAGAATAATAATAAAAACGATTACTTAAGAAATATTACGTTAGCTTTTAAATATGATAGAATTTAAAGTATATATACAAAAACTTTACTATAACAATTAGTAATGATCCCTACTAACTATTAAAAATAGTAACAGTAGTAATGAAATTCAATGCATTACCTATATATATATATATATACCTTCTTAGACAACGAAATTAAAAAAAAAAATTAATAATAAAACGATAATGCTAGAATTAAAATAAATGACATCAATATTATTAATATAAACAGATAAAATGACATTAAAGGTTATCAATTTATTGGGTTTTAATTGATAGACGATCTGCTCTATTACTAAAACCAAGTTGATTTGAAATTACAACGATACGAGTTGTTTAAATAGAATTCTCTGGTGAATTTGATGAGAAATAAATCAAATTTATTTCCAACATTAAAATATATTTTTTTTTAAATTAAATTTAATTACATGTATTCAAAGATTAATAACAGCGATCAACTGAATAAAAAATTCAAAACTAAAAAAGAATAAATAAAAATACTAAAGTTTCTACAAAAATTTGCGTCGTTTATTGTATGAAACATAACAGTTGTAATGTATTTTAATGTAATGATTCGTTCAAGGTAAAATAAATAGTTTAATGCTCTAATTACAATCTAAACTAAAGTAAATAAAATAGTTACTACTTTTTTTATAGCACAGAAATTAAAGTTTCCTATATTATAAATACAAAAATTTAACTTTTACATTTTTTTATCATTTTTTGTTTGCAAGTAGATTTTCCCAGAACATGATAGCAACTCTCCAGGTTACGATCGGTTATTATTTACGATTAATTAGTCCAAGGTTCAAAAAGTACCGAAGGTACTTTTTCACCACTCATTTCATCCATCTCATTATTTTTTGTTTGTCATAGATCCTCTAAATATTTTTTTTCAATAGTTTTTTTGCTTAAAATGGACTTAAATGTTTTGTTACAAAAAATATTAATAAAAGCGGAACTCATTGTTTAAACATACCAAGAATTAATCTTAATCTGGATTAAGATGACTGAATTACAATAACAATACTACGATCTAGCGTATACAATTATATATAATGATCATCCATAAATAAAAATAACGATACGTTCTTTTTATAACATAATTTTAATATTTTACGAAACGTGAAAAAATAAATGTATAAAAACAGACACTTTTATACAAAGCCCTTGATGCGCTGTCGAGACTGATGAGTAACCAGCAGGGACCACCAGCCAGCAAACGACGGCTCATTCTCTCGGTGGCCACTTCGACATTGCTGTATGCAGTGCCGCTGTGGGCCGGAGCGCTGGAGAGGATGAAATATGAGATTACTATTCTCAGTCCAACGGAGGGCGGTGATAAAGGCGACTCCTGCCTATGGCACGATTTTTGTGATGCGATGGTTATAGCTGGGGTCCCTAAGATTTGACTGCGGGCTACCTACGATACGAATATATGAAGGTATGTCACGAACAGAAGCGAGGGAACTTATGCTACAGGAGTGACAGACTAGGTAGGAAGCTACCAATAAGGGATCCTAGACCAGAAGGCTTATTCCCAGTGTGAAATCATGGAACCGGAGGGAATTCGGAGAAGTGGGGTACTATCTCACCCATTTCCTCTCCGGACATACCTGCATAGATTCGGAAAGAGAGACCCCGAAGTATGAGTATTGCAACTGAGCAAATACACCGGAGCACAATGACTGTGCACGGCCCGACCAGGTGAGACGACAGTTTGGGCTGTCATGGCTCACCCCGGATAACACCTTTGAATACATGTTCCTGTTCCAGGGTAGGAGAGAATGGAAGAATGTTGAGCAGCTGGTAGGAAAGATCCTGAAAGTAAAGGAAGAGGAGGGCAGAGTCAGGGAAACGGCTGCCAGAAAGTAACTGGAGGAAGAGAGTAGCCAGGGCTCACATCAGGAGTGCTAGCATGGCTAGCATTTTCTTGTTTCTTTTTGTATATATATTAGTGTTTATGTAATATTTCTTGTTCCGCTTGTGGCATGGGGTATGTGAGGGACGCGGAAAGTGAAGGGGATACGAAATGCACATTGAAACTTGTAGGTTACGGACGGGAAGGGTAGCCCCCGTTGAGAGACGCATCGGCATTCCAGAAGCGGAGGTCAGTGCGTTCTGAAGAAGCTGGGGGGGGACCCCGATGGGACAGCCCCAAAAGGGGCTAAGACAGAGTGGGCAGGCTGCTGCCACGACACTCCGCGGCGAATGAGTGCGAATGAGCTTAACGGGGGTCCGGTTGCCGTTGAGGTGTTAAAAAAAAAAAGAAAGAAAAAGTATAACTTTACATTCGTCACGAATGCAAAGATGAATATAATCTTTTGTTACAAACCATTTTTTTGTGACTACTTTTTATAATTAAATAGCCTTTAAAAAACCGAAACACTTAAGAAAAACCATTACACTTCAATTATACTGTTCAAAACTCTACTAATCTCGATGCGTACTTAATTAAAAACTGGCATATCTTAGTTTCATATATAAACAAATTTTTTTCCTAACTTCCAAACAATATGTTTTAAAATAACTAATAATCTTATCGTCAAGTAATAATAAAACTAACCGAAACTAAATAATAAATTACACAACAAAACAAAAATAAATATCTTGTATGCCACCGCGTTTAGCATTCTAAATTTAGTTTAGCATTCTCTATTACCGATTAAAATACAAAATTTTACAGCCAAAAATCAGTTTAATATTATAATCAAATTACAGTTTTATCGATCAGAAGCCCAGAGTGGATTATTTAAGATGTTTATTTTCATAAAAAAGGTATGGAATGCACTAAAAATAATCATCGTATATAATTTTACAATATTATTATAAAAAAAGAAAGAATCATTCGACTACATTAAAATACTTATTCAGTATGACGTATAATAACGTTCGGAATAGCAGGTAATGATATAGTATACGGATAATACACGTGACTAAAGAAACCACCTACCTCTCGGAATAACAACGACGGGGATCGACAGGAGGCGTTTTTTGAATACTCGAAGGCGGCACGTTGGTGGATCGGTTGCGTTCCATGCGGCCTGCAGCAGCAGATGCCGCGTCCATATCGGTAGCACATCACACGACACAACGATACTAGTTCGTCCCACGGACTGACGCCCGGCACCGCGGCGCTACGAACACCACTTGCGCAGGCCTTTTTCCTCCCTATCCCAAACCGAACCGCTACTCCTCTCGCTCACAACTACCTGGTCAAAACGTTGTGCAGCACCTGCTGTATATCCCGACTTAGCGAGATGAAAAGACGTAAAAAAAAAAAAAGAAAAGGGAACCGATATAAAAACGTGAATGTATAAATTATCAGCTCGATTGCTAGTTTTATCCTCACCCTAAGTTACTTAAAAAAAAAATCCTATGTAGCACTCGAAAGTTATATGCGTGTGCGTGTTAAGCCTGGATTGGCTAGTTCCTTTCATCAACAAAAGCTTTGTAATGACCACACAAAATCCTATTTAAAAAAAAAATGTATGCATGTGTGTGTGTGTTCCATCCGATTAACTATCACTTATTAAAAAGGAGAACGTCCAACGATAACAAAAAAAACCATCACAATTATTCAGATACAAAGAAGTACGCAATTACAACACTTTATTACCAGTCTTTATTATGAAATTTCATTAAAAGATCGATTTAGATCAAGCAGTACCGTAAATTCGTAAATAGAATAAAGGAGTATAATCGGGGAAAAAGGACGATGAAAAACGATAACGTATCCCCGCACAATATTTAATATAACCAACAGCTTTTATTAAATTACGTATCGAACAGAGCATGCGTTTGAAGAGCGAAAACTTTTAATAAATTTTAACACACCGACAAATTTTCACCTTTAATGGAAAAAATAAATTCTCGTAAAATAACACTAGCGGCGTTGACACTCCACCAAGTGTTCAAAGTTTAATAAATTGATTTACAATAGATTATAATAGTGTACTGGGTACACCGTTTCATAAAACCGATAAAAACGCATTTAATAACTACTTATTATAATCGCAGCTATTTCACACAGAAGTTTAATATGGAAAAGGCACTTAATTGGATTTCACCAATAATAATAATAGCTACAATAAGTGTTACTATTGTCATGATTACGTTTTATAGGCGGGCGGGCGGGAAGGAATAAAGAAATCATAGAAGCGATAGAGCCTTGTACAAGAGTTTAAACAAGTCAAAAGCCCTCCACGAACTGCAGACCCAAGTTAAGAAAATGAATGTATAGCTGTAGACCCGCTTAACAAAGGAGAAAAACACGTATATTTTCATAAACGGCAACTAGAAAAGAATGATCTATCTAAAATTTGAACTGAGAAACCGATATTACCAAGTAGATAGCGAGAATTAATTTTCATAATTCTCTTTCAGCTTTTTAGACGGTCTAGAAACATGCTGAACAGAAAGAAGCGCCTGAAACATAACCTTATTATCCTTCCCCAAATAAGTGTTTACAAAACTACCTCACCTCTCTTTATCTGTTTTTAGCCTCCTGAACTACCGTAAGATATTACTTCAGAGGATGAATGAGGATGATGTGTATGAATCTGAATGAAGTATAGTCTTGTAGAATCTCAGGTCGACCACTCCTGAGAAGTGTGGTTAATTGAAACCCAACCACCAAAAAACACGGGTATCCACGATCTAGTATTCAAATCCGTATAAAAATAACTCACAAACCTACCTACATTGGTTTTTATAAAAGTGATAAGTAAAAAATATTTACAATTTCACTGTACAGTACATCTGTAATCTGGAAAATAAATGTTGAAAAGACTATCGGAAAGTAAAAATGAGATTCATTTGCAAAATTACGATTAATAATTCAATTAAAATATAACTCCTAATGATACTTCATTTTAATCGTGCAACTTACCGATCGGCAAAGTTAAAATACTAAGAGCATAACATGTATATTAAAGACAATAAAAAAAAAATTACATACTCATTTCTTAACATGACATCTATAAACATATTTTAATATCACTGTCAAATTCATAAATCCGTCTCAAAACATAACACCATTGCTTAGTACCACATTCACTTCAATAATTGCCAACCTGTAACTAAACTGCACCGCTTCAGGAAAAAAATTACGTAAAAATAGTCGTAATAGTATTATAGTATAAAAAAGTGGAATAAAAATCAAAACAAACGCGATGTTTAATTTTAATTAGGAGGAATAAGAACACAAGAGAACGGTTTAACATTGACGAGATTAACAATAACACAACGTTATACGAGCACTGGCAGTAAGCGACTGAGTTATTTTATGCATGGAGCATAGTCTAGGCTAAGTCTCGCAGTAACGTAACTCAATAATGCAAATTAATAATGGTGGCGCACTACAGTGCATCACATGCTTCTCTCGTTCCACTGGAGTTGGCAAAGCGGTTGTCTAGAATACGAACAAATCTTGTCTCTTAAAACCCTACGCGAACGCGCACGCACATTAATGCGATACTATAGCAGTTCACGTTCGTTATAGGACGTAAGCGAAAAAGACTTCGTAAAATCGAGCTCGTTCCTCCGTTCGGACCTGAATAGTTATACCTCTTTCAAACCGAAGAACTACCCGCCCCTCTACAAAACTAACAACCGGTCTTATGTATTACATGGCCTTTTTTAACAATCCCCTCCCCCTTTCACGATAACTAAATGTTAAAGCTTTACGCCACGTAATTCAACCAGACTTTATTTTAACGTTAATTCACGACCACGAAAAATTACTCTACACAAACCTGTTTTACCGTACTTAAAATCTAAACCTAGATTGTTATATCGATTGCTGAACGATCATCAGTAAAAGTAAATAAATATATACAATCAATAAAAAAGAAAAAATAACCGTAAAAAATGTTAATTCAAAATAAACTGGCTTATCGAAACACCACAAAATCAAATATGTTTTAAAGGTTTGTAAGAAAAAAATTCCGTTATCATTTGAGATAATCTCAATAGAATATTAAATTTAGCCTAAAAAACCTAAGTAACTCGACCTATAATTTAATCTGCCTACCACGACCTAATGTACGCCCCTTATACAGAGTTATATAACTCTGTGAGAGATAACATTTACCCCGTGAAAAAAAATGATATGGAGTGAATTTTTGACATATAAAAAAACAGTTTAATATTGTTTAGATTTAAAACATTCATAATAAAGGGTTAATCAATTTAAAATTCAAAAAGCTATTAGGGATTGGTTACTTTTTCTAATTAAGCGATGACGTTTTTGCATCGCTGTAAAAGATGTTTCTCATCTATTGTGTCTATCATATTTAATATTTACATTTTTAAAACAATTGTTTTTTAAGAAATATATCAGTTTTTAGGTGCCATTATACTTGTTTCAATCTTTCTTTTCGATTGAATTACATGTATTACTTTATTACTACACCTTATAAAAAAAAAGTTCAAATTCAAAAAAAAGTATACAGTTAAACTTACTTGTTTGTTTTTGAAAGATTAGGATCACTAGTTTTTCGCCGTTCTCGTAGCTGCCGCTGCAACAAAATAACAATAAAATTATTATTTTTTCTTCTAATATTATTAAATAAAAATATACATAAATAGCTTTTTTAAAAGTATTAAATCTTATTAGAAAAAGAAAAGACCAAAAGTGTTTATTTTAGTTGAAAGTTAAAAAAATCTATTACCGTATTACGCAAATTAAGTAACCACATAACAAAATAATACTGAATAACAAGAAACAAAAATCCTAAATCAATCAACAAAGCTAACAAATAAATCAGAATAATCTTTGAAAATCTCAGCAAAACTTCCCGCCATACACGTAACCACATATTACATTTTTAATATGGGAATGGAATTTTGTATGTATGAAAAATTCCATGTTTGACAGGGATTCGAAGCCGGAAAATCTAGATGATAAGCCAAGACGCTACCACTTCGCCATGGGATCGGAAAATTTTTCTACATTTAATTTAGAAATTTAATCTCTGCAATACTCATTATAGGGATTATTGCAATTCTGAACCGATGTGCCAAATCAATATTTACATTTCCATACTAAAACAATAATAATGTAATTAATTAAAACAATAATAATGTAATTTAAAGGGGTTATTTTTTTCTATTACCATCCTACCAACTTTAAATATAACCGATAATTATACCGAACACCCATTTTAGTTAGTTTAGTCAAACCAATCATACCTTTTTTTTTGTTTAATGTAAATTACTGACACTCCATTATTAAAGTAGGTGTGCAATTTAGAAATTATAAAACTGATACCTAATCGAAATGTAGTTTTATACATAAAGCACTTGATTCTTTTATATACATTTCAAACAGTAATTTTAACGGATTATAAGAAAAAAACATTTTAAAACCGTACTTAATTACATTTTCAGAATTATAAATAATAATTCAGACGATTAAATGTGACTTAACATAGAAGTAAGAAAGATAACGTCATACAGTAATAACTTACGTATGTGATATAAATTACAACACAGAATCAATCAGTCGATATTTTTACATTCATGAAAAAATAAATCTTATCCTTTTTAGAAATTGTATCTAAAACAATAAACTACAGACTACAAAATCTCTTCGAGACGCTTATTAAAGAAAAAAACTGTTCTTTCTTTGTTTCTATCACTAGCTATCATCAAACCCCACAAAAATTTATCACCTCGGTAAGTCTAGGATCATCTCAGAAGCTGTGGAGAAAGAAACAAGGATCCAATTCAGCAGAACCATTTTGCCGTACGAAAATGTACAGGAATATAGGGCTACCTATATTGCTCGTATCCAATATCCACCCTACCCTAAAGAAGCTAGTCGCATTTCCTCCTTCACCCTGTTTCGAAACAACTAATTCACATTTACTGCCAATCGTAAAGAAGGGGATGTATACCGCACACAGAGGTAACTAAAGGAATTCGCTAACTTAGAAGATAAAAGAAAATGGCTTCGAATTGAACAATCTCGGTTCTTTTCTTAAGATTACACTTATATTAAGTGATTTACAAGATTTCGATAACCGTTAAGTATCTCTTAAAAATTTTGAATTATCGAAGAAGGAAAAGTGCTTATTCAAGAGAAAAAAACTGGATATGGAGATTATATATATATATATATATATATGTCTTTCTCATTAAAAATAACAACAAAAAATATATATTAAAACTATCATGTATATTTCTGCATATTTTTCCCCGAACTGTTATACATTACAGAAGTAAAAACGATTCTTATCTTCTATTTGAAACATATTTTACCTATTTAATAGTTAAAAGATTCTGAAGATTAAGAATTAAGGAGTATTAGACAGGAAATTATTTTCTTAAACACAGTAAAGATCAGATCAGGTTTGGGAATTTATAAGGATGATTGTAAAAAAAAAACCATAAAGTTTGTTAGGTGATGTGTAAGAAGAACACATAAACATGTCAGGACAAAGAGAATCGAAGAAATAATTATCATAGATAGCCAGAGCACACAGATCAGAAAAACGAATTAACCCATTTTTAAAAAATATTTTAATTTTAATGTTAGTGTTACTATTCGATCAAATGTGTAACAGAAAATAAGTCCCCAGAATAATTTATTTGACAAATGTAGTTAATACGAGTTTTGTTGGGAAATGTATATAACGTTGACAAAAAAAAAACATATACACATATTTTAGGAATCTAATTCATACTTAAAAATTACTCATAAAGTTAACATCGTAAAAAATCTTAAAATGTTACGAGGGTCGTCCACAAATTAACCGCCGTTTACGCGTAGCGAGAAAAGTAGTTGGGGTAGCGCCGCCATTCTGAGATCAGTTGTGTGCAGCGGCTCAGTACGCTTCTAATTGTGCAAAGCGGAAGTATCGTTCGATCGCGCGTTCTTAAGTTATAACCTAAAAACCTGAGTGCGGCAATAGAAAATCCCGCCAAATTTGAAGTGTTCACTATCTCGGAACTTTCCGATCATTTCCCTGAAATTTCTCGCAGTCTTTTACACGAGATAGTGACAGAGAAAC
>JAAAKQ030105416.1:4531-19250 GCA_010016005.3 Zanna intricata
ATATATATATATATATATATATACTCGTACATATAAATCATATATATACGACAACCGTTAACATAAGAAAAAGTATTTTCATACACATAATTTAACATAAAGTAATTTTTGCACTGCATAAAATTATATCCAAAGAATTTTACAGTTTAAAAATACTGTAAAAAAAAACTTGTTTGATGAGAAATATATTATTTCCTACAATTTAGTTGTTTTTACAAGGTATCAGGAGTCCACTTTAAATGATTAAAAAAAAAAAAAAAATACCCAATTATTAATAAAGAGAAGTAAGAGAAAATAGTTGAAATTTTATTAAAAAAAAATTTCTCCTTAAATGTTTTATATTAACATAACTGACAGTAATATGATCAAAACAGTGATTAAAAGTAAGCTATTTGAGGACTAAAAAACTTAACTAAATAATTAAACTTTATATTAACAGAAATATAAAAAACCCTTATAAAGTCCAAATAGATTTAGATTTCGAAAGAATACTACCGCTATAAATCATAAGAAAAACTAAGGAAGATAAAGATTTTAGAAAACCTTCAAAAAGCAGATAATTGCTAACAGATTCTTCTGGTTGGAATCTATAACGATATTAGACTAAGGAAAAATTTTTAATAGAGGGCAACAGTATTTCCAATATTTTTTCAATAAGCCAATTGATTAACGTATATTGGTTTAACAACGGCAGTAAATTCTTTCAAAATATATTCCTTATACCACAGAAAAGTTTGTTAAAGGTTTCTATTTATTCTATTAGATACAACCGAATAGTTGTGGACGACCTTAAAAGATATTTTTCACCCCATCAGTCTAAGTGACGCCAACCACATTAAAATGTCATAGACTTTCTAATGAATTACAAGCGGTTGCCGTTGTCTTTTTCACCGAGCAGAATTATACTGTTGTATATCAGCATATCAAATCCTGGTAATATTCAGCCCAAGAAGTGACATTTTACTTTTTGTACGCTATAGAAACTGGTTGTACAATGAACTCGTTGTTTTCATAGAAAAGGGTCACTGATAAGTGCCATTTTTTCTTCAGTTTAAGTTCATTATAGCCACTAAAAAAAATAATAATAATAATCACACCGAAAAAATGAAATAATAACAGCAGAGTGATCATTCTTATACCTATATGATTTTTTAAAATTTATTTATAAATAATTTTGATGCAATTTAAAAATTTTTTTTTTTACTTATAAGCAGTTTGAATATATCTTTATAAATAAATTATTTCTTTATTGTAATCTATTTATCAGAAATTAAGAAAATGTTACATTAACGCTGTTAAATTTTTACTTCCATGTACGAAGTAAAGTAAAGGAGGATTAGCCGTGTAGGATGTTGAGATTTGGGATTTAGAACTGTTGTAAAATCTATTTGTGCCTAATTTTATTGCAACCGACTGGACTAAAATTGTCCAAAAAAGCCCAAAATCCAAAAAAATTTGGTTTTTGGACTTACTTATAACTGCAGTAATAACTCATTGAGAGTTTTTCTAACTATTTAATCATAAGTGCGACTTATTTTGATTGGTTTCAGAGTTACAGCCAAATAAAATTTTAAGACTTCTACAGCCTCATGTCAATGAAGACTGGATTTGAATACTAGATCGTGGATACCGGTGTTCTTTGGTGGTTGGGTTTCAGTTAACTACACATCTCAGAAACGGTCGACCTGAGAATATACAAATTACACTTCATTTACATTTATACATATCATCCTCATTCATCCTCTGAAATAATACCTTACGGTAGTTCCGAAAGCTAAACAGAAAAAGAAAGAAAGAAAAAGAAAGCCTCATGTCAATTAACACAATGTAAATGGAAACAAATGTACGGATAAAAATAAAGAACAAGAGATTTATATGTCAATAATTACAACATTAAAATTAATTTCTTTAAATGATAAATTATTTCATGTTACTTAGGCAAAAAAAAAAGTTTTGTAATGTAAAAATGTTAATTACTTACTCAACATTTAGTTTCGTTCGAAGTGTTAAAATACTCTTCAAGAATGAAAAAATTCATTTTTAATCTTACGTGGTCTTAATTATGGGATTTAAACCAGTGTTACATTTACTTAATACGCGAAAATGGTGTTCTACTTTATATAAATCAAAAACTGAACATTCAAATAAAATGAAAAATAATTTTCGTTATTGATTAAAAGTAATTATATAAATCCAAAAATATTTTCTTTAGTAGTAATGCAATTTAAACCGAAATTACAATAGAATTCCAAATGCCAACTCAAGATATCACACGTATATGACATGATTTGCATATATTGAGTTAAAATGTTTGAATTGAATGTAGAGAGAAAATAATTTTATATTTACGCTAGGGGGCTTCAACCACCTAGCTGTCTCTAGCAACTTAAACCACCTACAAAAGCAAACGCCAGTACTAAGTAAGGAAAATTATTTCGTTCATTGAAGTCATAAAGTTTTTATTTACATCTTCATACTTTTAAAATAATCATCTCCCTTCTCTTTTACCGTAGTCCAATACCTTAAAATATCGAAAATAACGATAAAATATAATTCTAATTTTAGTAAGAATATGTTACTTTCTAAACAAGTAATGTCTTTTATGCTGTATAATATCTTTTGTTACAATGTTTTTACTCCCACTCCCAACACGATAACGAATGATTTTTATAACTGAAATTTTAATAACTTTTAATTTCAAAAAAAAATCTGATTAGATGATTAAGTAAACATTTTATACAAAACACAGTTTTGTTAGACTCAAAAATCCACTAATGATAAAACAATTTTGACTCAAAATTTTATTTTTTTACAAAAATTAAAGCAGTTTAGTAAATTTCCTGAGCGGTTGGACTCATCTTCTAACTTTACCAACATATTAATTGATAATCCTGCGAACAAAATTTCCTAACCAAATTTTCAATAACAAATTACTGGATAAATAGAAACACTGATAAATCAGCGCATAATTTTTTTGAGACAAAATGCTAAATCTCTGTTTGTAAGAGACTGATTGATATAAAAACTGATGAAAAAGTGCTCTAAAATGTTTAACCATTAAGAGAAATTCTGCTGAAAATTCGGAGCCAAATAATTTATTCTTAGGCAAAATATTTTAAAATAAAAAAAATATTGAAAAAATTAACCTTCAAAATAATTAATAGATGATTAAATATGATTAATGGAAAATATAATAATAATTATAGATTCCGTCATGAAATAAATTAATAAAAGTAATAAAATAAATTATGAAGAATAATTTTCTTGTTTGTTTGTTATTGGAGACAAATAGGTTTATTCAATGGGTTTCCACCTGCATTTCTATCATTCTGTTCCGAAAACCCTGCAGTGTTGTAAACATTTAAACAGAGATTCTATTGGGCGTTAACCTTCTTTCCATGGTTACTTGTCATAATATTTCCTGTAATTGCAATAATAACAATAATAATAATTCTACGGTTTATTTAACAGTTAGTGGCAATTATTCAAGGCTGTTTAACGTAGAGACGTAATACAAAATAATATGTAGCATCTAACGCACAATTTAATGCACACTTAAAGGCTAAATTTAGTCACGTTAGTATTACATTGAAAATAACATATTATATCATCTGTGTCCTAGTTTAAGTCAGGTCTGTTGTTTTTATTAAAAAAATTTCAGAAACGTAATTAACATCCAATTCCTTAGAATGTAATAATAGATTAAAAAACCATTTACATCCTGTAATTATTTACTTGAAAAACGTATATACATATATATATATTTTTCCAAAAGAGTTGTGTTACTTTTGACAGAAAAAATGTATTAACAAATATATTGCTGTCAATAAAGTACAAAAAAGAATTTTATAGAAAGTGTTTCTGAAGAAAAAGTTCCACATATTTAATTATGTTGTTGCCAACTATAATTTCTAGTCCTGTCCACTACATTCCCACTCGTATCCTTTGATGTGTGGCTGTGTAGCTAAAGGACGTAGGTTACAGTTTTTTTTTATTTATTTTTTTTATTCTTCTGGTATAAGTTATCATGTATTTAATATGTTATGTTTATGTATGTGTGTGTTTGTTCGCTCGCGTGCGCGTGTGAGTGTATTCACATCTACATATTTCGATATAAAAAAATAAAATCATATCATGATACCAAAAACTCTCACGTTACGTTGCTAGAAGCACACTATGTGAGATCTCTAACGCAAAGTCCGTATTTTTGTTTCTTTTTTTACGCGAACAATAGGGGAGATTATAATTGTGCGATAAACAACTTGCAAACCTTAGTGATCATTATGAACCGTTAGGTTTTTTTTAAATAAGAAAAAAATAGATATGAACAAAAATGACTCATTACAAATTTTGCTATTACAGGCATACGGGAAAAATAAAACAGCTAAAAATATATGTATAGGAACATTAAAAACGGAAGAAACCCATCAGACTAACCAAGTGTGAAAATCCATAGCAAAGAAAAACAACAAAAAGTAGTGTAAAGAATGTAAAAATTGTAATAATACAAGTGAACTGCATCCAATTAAGACAGGAATTTTAAGGATCCCCAAAAACAAATAGTGTCTAAAAACATTAAAAACTCAGAAAAAAGTCAATAGATTTAATAATTCAAAAGTTTTTTTTTAATATTTCGATTACATTACGTAAAATATTGCTAATACTGAGTGTTAAATCGAATTTCAGTTACAATCCACATAAGGTATACATCAAGGAGATTTTGATAAACCGTTATGAGACAGAAACAAGAAACATATTGAAGCATCTTCAGATGAATGACGGAAACTGTAGGGCCAACGATATTTTCATGGTAACTAACTCACCAACAATTAACATGGTAATTCAGTAATAATTAATTGTCAGTATTTTCTAATATCTGAAACATTAACAATAATTCTGTATTAAATTAAAAAAACAAAAAATTATTAAAATTTGGAAAGAAAAATCATCTTGATCCTTTCTAAATCGATCTCCATCATACTGATTTTACAATTTAAGGAAAATGAGCATTGGATACCATAGACAGATAACTGAGACTAAATAAAACTACTTAGATATTTTTTAAGATATTTATTTGAATTAAAAACAAAAAAAACTAGAATAATCTAATTTAAAAAATGACAATTTAAAATTAGCACTGCTCATTTCACGATTTTTGAATTATTTTCTCAGCTATGTACTATTATAACAAAGAAAAAATATTCATATAAAAAAGTTAATAAAAAAAAAAATGGCCTATAGTATAAGTAATAAAAAAAATTATCTATCATTCTAAAATTTTTAATATTCCAAAGAAAAAACAAGATACAAAAATATAATTTGTATAAATTTTATATTCAGTACTATATAAGTATATATTTAGAGCAGTTTATAAATTGCTTTAAAAAGATAATTTTTTAAATATTTATTCATTTTTTAATATAAGTTAATGTGTTATAAGATTATATTTATGAAAAGACTATTAATTTACTTTACACCCGCTGGTTCAAGATGTACTTATTTCAATCTAACAGTTTTTAAAGATTTTTTTTATTTTTAAGGACATTATTTGTAGGTAATGAGATACTAACAATTCAATGTAGATTAAACCTAAATTTTTCCACAATTTTTAAAAAATGTTTTTATATTAAAGACTTGGTATACTTGGATTGCAATATAAAATATTATTTCAATTAAGATTGCTCAGACAAAAGAAAAAAAAATAAATTGAAGAAAAATATTTTATATTAATACGTCTATTAGAATTATAACAATTAATTGGTATCCTTTCAACTGAAATTTTTAAATTTATGTTAAAATTAAAATATTGAAAAAAAATTGACAAAGATGTAAAACTTTCCTGGAATTCACATAGAGTTTAAAATCCAACTTCTACGTATTGATTTTAGGAGATTTATCACATTTTTACGTCATAAAAAAATGAAAAATAATTTAGATTGATTTTTTAACTTAGTAAAAAGTTACGAAAATTTAAAAAAAATTGAACCCTGTGTAACACTATAATATACCATATTGACCGTAATTTAAAAACACATCGTAGAAAATATATTGAGAAACGCAAAATTACTTTAAACAAGATTAACCTCATAAAGCTTAGAAATAAAAAAAAAAATCCAGTGAGTTAATATTTTACTCATACGAATACTCTTTTCTTTCAGTTGATTGTTCTCTAGGCCTAAAGCATAAAAATTTCCCTTACAGATGTTTTTATAAAAACCTTATATGGGAATGTTATTAAAACAATCTTTGGAACAGATCCAATCATTTAAAGATTAAATAAATTTATGAGAAATATCTTTAAAAATTTAACTGGCATCAAATAAAAAAAAAAAAATCATGACCTGTCTTTAGTAAGAGCTGACAACTAAACACTCAATAAATTCTATATTAGTATTTTATAAGTTATTAAACTGTTATGTCAGGTGGCCCCGATTAACCTCTGCGGCAGAATGAAGGTCCTAATGTCATAATCTAATTGAATAAAAAAAATAAATATCAAAAGTGATATTACGTAAATAAAGATAAATTTATAAGTAAAAGGGCAAGAAAAATAGTTATGTATATTTAATTTAACGATTTAGCTTAACGAAATAGCAATAAAATTCATCAGTAGTCTATATATAAGTAGGCTTTGGAAAATTGACAGACTTAATTCTTGTTATTCTGAAACAGACTGACATATTCTTCAAGAAATAAATATTAAATTATCAGAGTATTACTGTCAGTGGTAAAAATTCACCTCCAGACTTAAACAACATGAGTCAGGCAATTCCAGTTTTAATTTAAGACTGTTTTAATCAAGATTTTTTTCTAGGATTTCTTAATATTATTTTATTTATTTTGGTGTTCCTAAAATTAAACAGATTAATAAGCGTGTAGTAAGCATTTCTGGGAATAAGCAATCGATACTAGATTCGTGAGATAAATGGAAAATTTTCAACATAAAAAAACCTTTTTTCTGACCTAAAACATAAAAACATTTTAAAATAAAAAAAACCTAAATGATAAAAACATTTTAAGAACCAAAAAAACCTTGCATCATGGAAAAAACCATTGTTTCTATCGGTTTGCAAATTAGTATATTTAGTGTACTCTAATATAAACAGTCTCTAAAAGGTTAAAAGAAAGCCAATTAGAAAAGTAAAAGCATGGGCAGATTTTATCATTAACAAGTCTAAAAAAACAGCGAAAAGTTCAAACACCGTCGTCCTAATGAAAATTTATAGATAGATATATTTTTAAAATGTTAATATTACAGTTTTGTTTTACGTATTACATTAATTCTACTTTTGCTATGTCCTATTTGCCCACCGGGTTGGTGTATTGTTTACACCAACCGTCCCAAATCACTTGTTTAATAGCTGATTTTCGAAGTCGAAGGATCTGAGGTTTAAATCCTAGTAAGAGTTAATTACTTTTATATGAATTTGAATACTGGACTGTTTGAAACCGGTCTTCTTCGGTAGTTGGTATTCAATTAACCACACGATTCAGGTATGGTAGGTCTTTTTTAGGTCTTTAGGCAAAATTACGCCTCATTTACATGTCATAATATCATCCACATTTCACTGGACTTTTTTTTTTATAGCGTGCGTGAAAAATGCCATGCCTGACCGAGATTCGAACCCGGGACCTCCGGATGAAAGGCCGAGACGCTACCACTTCGCCAAGGAGGCCGGACACTGGACATTGAAGGGTTGCTTATTGCTCATTAGTTAAACTGATTGCAACGTACAGATTAGGAAAATTATAATAATAATAAAAATAGAAAAATTAAAGAATCATTATAATCAGTAAATATATTTATGAATAAATTAAGATGAAATATTATCAAAAAACCAAAAGTATATTTTGATTTCGTTTCGTTTTTCTTTTAATAAAAAAGAAAAAATTAAAATAATATTTTTTATTGAATCAATTTCATTACTCTTTAAGGAAAAATACACAGTTTTTAAATGAAAAAAAATATATATATAACTAATAATTAAACTCATTAACCAATTGTTGAATGTAATAAAAAAAAAACGCTGCAAAACAATTTAAATCTACATTAATAAAATAAAATTAAAAAAAAAAAAAAACATACTGTTATTATTTAATTATAATGTAGTAATTATAATTATTTTTTTTTAATTACACTTAAAAAAATTGAACTTGACTGTTCATTACCTAATTAAGATTTTTTTTTTTTAGATTTTACAAACACAAATAGGAAATTTGTTTGCAGCCCTTCGAATGTTATTATTGTAGATATATATTTTTAAGTTAAATTAATTTATATCTTCTGATGATGGAAAATCAAAATGCAAACTGTAAACTGTTAATAAGAATTTTTTCAAGCTATTTAATTTCAAAAACCGTTTAGCGATAGATCTTTTTTATTTAATAATTTTAGATGAAGAGTATAAAGTTAAAATCTCTGTCTACTCTGAGAATAGAAGCAAGTCTTATATTATTGTTAGTGAATGATCAGTCAGTAAATTAATTAGCATATTTATTTACAGTAGATTGCCGCTAAATATAAACAGTATTAATAGTCTACATTTACGTAATTATTACTCTGTCATGAAAGGTATCATTTTTGTTTTCAGCCAAGGTTACTGCATACCACAGATAGTTGGACTTGAAATGTTGTAGAAGCCTTTCCTTCCTTCCTCTTACGAACTAGACAAACTTTTTAAGTAAATAAGTTTAAAAAAAAATGTTACACTATAATTACTTAAAACACAATATTAATATTTTTGCTTCTTGCTTCGCAAAATATTAATTTTGCGGTAAAGTTTAAAACTAAATTATTATATACTTCTTAAACTAAAAATACTTGTAGCGTATAACGGACTTCTATCAGTACTGAAAAAAGAACTGCAAAGGTTTTACAAAAAAAAAACGTGGATTTGGTAATTTCTTCAATTTCGGTCATTATCATCACTTGTCATACACCCATTTTCATTGTCATATACTTGTTCATTTAATACATTGTCATCTACTCAACTTTAGCTGTAACATACACGCAATGATTCTCTCATCTTAATTTTTTCTGAACTTTATTAATACAACTTATTATGCCAGCTTAGTCATTTTTCTACTCAATGATGTTTTATTACAAAACTACTCTTGTTTTAAATCTTCTCACAACTACCAACTGAAAATAAATGTATGCAAAAGCACTTTATTTTTTTGCGTAGCAAATGCCTTCGTAGAAAAAATACATTCCTTGAGAATAAGCTCATGATTATAACTTACTTATAGGAATAATTATTGCTGACAGCAGTTCATGCACGTACAGAAGCTTTAAGTTTCCTTGACAAGACATTGTTGACATTTGCTATGTAAAATATACTGCCTGTTGACAGGAAAGTTACTTAAATAACACTATCGATTACTTGCTATTAATTATTCACAAATATAATAATTCAGTGGGATCTACTGTAGAAAATAATAAATAGTATTTTTATTCTTAAAAATCTCCTCAAATAAATATTAAATAAACTGTATAATTTATTACCTTTTATCGCATATAAAAGTTGGTAATTCCGAATCCTGTAAAAAAAAAAAAAAAACAAATAAAAATAAATAAGTAAATAAGCAGAAAACAAAATGAGAAATCGATTCAAGTAACTTATTAATAATAAGCACATATTAACTTCTCCCAGAAAATACCTTCGTACAATTTAAGTGAAATGGCGTTTCCCCGAGTACGAAATTTTTTTATTCCCAAAAGAAAACTTCAGACAAAAAATTAATTCATTCGAAAATAACTTCAAATTTTATTTTGCTTTAATTCTTTTCATTCAAAAATATTTTGCTAAAAGATTCATTCATAGGATGTAAATCACAAAAAAAAAACTTTCTTCACTTGAAATTTCAATAAGGTATAGTCGCTTGTTCGCGGTGCGATAAGGATGTTGAAAGACTAACAAACGTAAAAATATCTTACAAATATAATTTATTATCTTAAAGACATAAACAAAATAAATAATAATAATAATAATGACAATACGTACTACGTAAACGTTTAAAAAAATAGTAATTCAGATAAAATGGACAAGATTTGTTTAATGACAGCTAAATTAAAAAAACCAGAATACAGTCCAATTTATTAAAATTGTATTAACAACAAGATAAGACTAAAAAAATCTAAAGTTCATAAAATTCAATTTTTGCAAGTATTATTACATTTACTGTTTATAAAAGAATTACACTACACTTTATAAATGAATATAATATTGTCGCTTTCACTACTATTTACCAATTACTCACTAAACAACTTCCTGCATTTAACCACAGTCCAAAAACGAATACTCTTCACTCGTTATTACCATACAGTTTTTGATATCGCTGTTATAACGAATCCTCTGATCACGGCCTCGCAGAACTATTGACTTATATCGCTTGTTATCTCGACTGCGCGTAACATGGCCTCGCTAAACTACTGATCCTGTCCACTGGTCCTTGGAAGTTTTTATATTCCTAGCCTGCAGAACCAGTAACCGACTAATCCCTTTAATTGTTAAACCATAATAATTTCATTGTCGGCGTTTTAATTTTTTTATAAGTTTTTAATCTGGTCCGGTAACAATCCTTTTGGTCAACAAAAGCTTTTGGAGGTGCCATTATATGTATTACAAAGAAAAAATCACTAACGAATCCGTTACTCTACGAAAAGAATTCCTTCTAGTTTCTTCTAGATTCTTCATTTAATTGTTATTTCTCTTCCTTCTTCTTAATTAAAAGAAATTCGTTATTCTGATCCGCTGTACTGGTCCTGTTACAGTATCTTTGGAACTAATATACAGTTATATTTGCTCATATTTTTTTCAGCATTTTAAGTTAAATCTGAAAGAATATAATAAAATAAATATAAGAAAAATAATGTTCTTACCAACGAGATTTCAGCTAATTGATAAATATTCAATTTAAGAAATATCACATCATTTCAATAGCAGTAAATTTAAAAAAAAAATAAGAGTATTCTTAAAATTCTGATAAAACACGCTATTTTTCTCACACATAATTTTGTAAAAATAAGAAAACAGGCAAGAATCAAGAAATTAAAATCAAATTATAATAAAGAAAGTCACTGATGCAAAAATGATTTTTTATGAAAAGTAAAGATAACTTAGAAGGCATTTTAGAAATTATTTAAGGAAATAACTTTAACATTAAAAACTACACAGATAGTGCTCATTACGATAAAGGAATCCATCCCCTAAATAAACAAAATCGTACCTACGATTCGATTAATACATGTCTTTTTTAAATAGTTGATATGTCATGAATTGTTAACCGATTTTAATAAATACCAACATAAACCAAAAGTATTATTATATAAATTTCATTTGAGAAAATAGTATGCTCTCTCTCTCTCTCTCTCTCTCTCTCATACAATTTGATTTCAAAACAAGCTTTATATAAAAAATGACGCTGTAAAATATAAGATGCCTGACATGGACTTGACGAATCTGGAATAACAAAACGAAAGGCGAAGATGCTACCATTCTACCACAGAGATCGGCAATATCTTTATACACACATATATATGCAAATAAAGATTATAATAATATTTTCAATTTCTTAAGAACTGGAACTGAAACTGTAACTTTTGTTGAGATAAATATTTATTTATATATCAATTATTTCAAAACTTTTAATTAATGCTTCGTTTTAAAGGAAATAATTTATCTGGTTTTTTTTCGTAATAAAGTTAGTTAAACATCAGAGAAAATTATATAGCAGTTACTTCTTTAATAAAGATATAAATGTAGAAAAAAAACCAAAAATAGTTAATAAAATGGTAATTAATCAGCCAGGAATAATATCTATATATAAGGGATTCAGAAATACTACACATAAAAAAATGAGTGTTAGTTTTTGTAATTGTTTTCAAGACGTAATTAATTGTGGCAGGATAATATAATATTAAAAAAAGGAAGTGATAATAATAATAACAGTAATAATAATTATCTTTGATTTATTATGGGAGTACCCAAAGTGTGTTTTATCTGGAAAGTAGATTTTATTCTACAGCTATTAAACTGTACCAAGTTGAAATGTAAGTCGATGCCGAATTACTGACAGTTTTTTCTAATTAAAATTATTAAGTTAAAAATATTTTAATAAAATAAAGCAACTTATTAAAAATAAAAAAACAAAATTAATATATACAGCTATTCCTATGTTAATATCATTATGTCATCTGCAATACGTTTTTAGAATCTTCAACCACTGCTCAGTGAGGCGATAGGATCCAATTTGGGAATGGCTAGTATTGAATAAACGATGACAAAGAAAACTAAAAAAAGATAAACTTGTATCTTCAATGAACATAAAAGTATCAGGGACATTTACCTAAGCAAATTGGGCCCAAATGCTAGTTTGTTTGAAAAAATAACTCGGTACTTCTAACACCCTGTGGTTAGGAATGTACTGTCTTTCTTAAACTCTGTTGTTACTATTTTAATGACGAATAAAGAAATATGTTGCAGTAATAAACTATTTATTCATAACGTACAGTTTAAATTTTATCTCTTTTTGGGTTAAACATTTATTTCAAAGGTTTTGCATTTCTATTATCTAAAAGTTTTTAATTCTGATCTAAAAAGTATAAGTAGCGAACTCAACGCTCTCAATTATGAATAGAAAAGATCACAATAATTATAATAATATTTATAGCAAAAATTTCAAACGACTCGTTACTAGATTCAGACGTTATAAATATACAGTTATCGAATATATTTATTTGATTCACCAATATTTGATGAAGTCAATATTGAAAAAAAAAAACAAGATCACAGCTTAAAGGAAAGCTAAAACCAATTTTTATTGATATGGAAGATATTAATAAAGTTTATTCAGTCATCAACCGATTTTATAGTTAAAATTAATTAATTAATTAAACATTGTAATATGAAATCACACTCCTGAACACTTTAAGAATACATGAAGAAATTAAACACATGTAAAAAAAGATTAGAAAATAACGAAATCCCAGAAGCTTCTTGTGATTAATAAAATAAAGCGTAACGATTAGCATTAAGAACTAAGTAACCGCAAGTCACTGATATATTCGTAAAAATATTACATGGATACTGATGGACATTTTCTCAATTGAAATATCAACCGGTTAACTACTATTATAACTACTTACTGTTGTTATATGAATTAATTTTCAGTATGTTATAGTGAAAATAATAAAACAAAACCAAATGAAAGTACACATGGATCACTAAGTATTCTATTTAGAAAATAGATAATAATTTAATTAAAAACATTATCTTAAGGGGAAATAAACACAACACTTTTAATACATTTTATTTTGAAAAAAAAAAAGAAGAATTAGTTTGAAATTTAGTTAATCTAAATTTCATTTTAATAAAATAAAATTATTAACTACATATATTGATATCTCGGTACTAATGATTAGCGCTGTCACATTTTTATTTATTTTTTTAATTTATGTAATACTGTAAGAAATTTTTATACAGTAACTGTATAAAAAAATGAATTGCTTTTTTTTATACTGAAAAATTTTTATTAGAATTAGATTCAGTGGTTGGTGAGTTATAGGATATAAAGCAAATTAATATAAATAATCAAATTAGAACCTCTAATTTTTTAAAGCAAGTAAAAAATTACACAAAAATAATTGACTAAGTTTTTAGCCTGAGGGATATTCAACAAACATAAAATTTCAACTTTCTATGCAAATTGTAATAGAATAACTAATAGGTCAACACGTAGAAACGATTACAACGATTATGAAAGCAAGAATTAAATAATAAATAAATAGCACACTCTAAAAGAACACGTCATTTTTATTTTTTAAATGCTAGACTTCTTTTTGTAATTATTATTATAATAATGCTTTTGTAAATTACGTGACAAAAGACAAGGTTCTTTTATACTTATAACTTTCAGTTTTACTTTTTTAATTTTTTTTATATAAAACCCATTTGAAACGATCTCCGTAGCTGAATAGGTGGCGTCTCACCATTTCGTACGAAGGTCCAGGGTTCGAATCCCGGTCAGGCATGGAATTTTTTTATACGCTAGCAATTTCCACGAGCTAATGACCATAGCTTTTTGATGCCCACTCATTCACAAAAAATAATAATTTACAAATAAAAATCAATTTTTTTATAAGATTCAACATTTTATTGCTAAAATATATATCAAACTACAAAGAACAGTAGAAAATAATAATTATACTTCATATCGATTACTAATTGACTATCCAGGAATAGCCTAGTCTTTCTCCATGTAATATGAAGATTATTCGTAAACTACACAGTTCGATAAGAATAAATTGCTTTAAAAAAATTCACTGCAATTATTCAATTTTACAATCAATCTTGTAGTATAAATAAATTGATTGACAAATAGCAATCGTATGTTTAATCAGTTAAGTCGGAATTTCAGCTATATATTTATCTTGATGATACCAGCGTGATAGCTTTCACAATACTTTAGTTTGTATATTTTTATCATAAGTTATATCCAATAAAAATAGATTTGTTGTCTATAATTATTTCGTAGTAATACTGGCGTATTCGTTATTGTTTAATTTGTAGAAATTTCAGGAAGTGAAATTACCCTAAATTATACAAGGTAGTTTTAATGCATGTAACTATGAAGTATTATTTTGAAGTAGATATGGCATCATTTGTAATGTAAAACCAATTAAAGTACAAAATGTTACACGCAGTATAAAGAAATGAAT
>JAAAKQ030105417.1:3234-14242 GCA_010016005.3 Zanna intricata
AATTCATTCATCTCATCCTCTGAAGATATACCTTAACGGTGGTCTCGGAGGTTAAACAAACAAAAAATAAAAAAATACAGCTATCTCTTTGATTGTAGCAGTCTCTGAAAATCGGTACCTGAATCTGATTCATCGTAATTTAGGTATTATTCTCTTAAATATTAAGATTTATTTTATTTAAAAAATAATTATTTAATGGCTTAGAAATTTATTATTATTTTTTATTACTTTTATTGTGGTTCTTATGCTTTCTTGAGAAATTTAATTAGTGATTTCGTTCCGCATTGCCTGCCTGTATGTATATCCGCAGTGGGTCAGAAGTTACTTTCAGTTGTCACGATTCGTTTCTTCATATGGGTCGTTGCCAACTTTTATGACTTCATGAAACTTCTGTTTTTTGTGTTTTTTTTTCGATTTAATATAGTTACATTCACTTGCACTCACTTGCTGAGGAAAGCGATCTATTTAAAATAAATTACGTACAGTTTCTTGTAAAAATTTTTGTTAATTTATGATGTTTTATTTATGTAATTTCTTTTGATTAACATAAAATAAACTTTAAAATAGGTAGTATTTACATATAGGTGTATCTCAAAGTTCCCTGGGATTTTTATAACCTCTTCTGTTTGCGAAAATAATGGAAAAAGTTCATGTAAACATACATCCTAAAATGCTTCGTTGGCGAGTTACGGCTAGTGAAATATTTCGCTCGGATTTCAAATACCTTGGTAAAATGAAGTTGTAATGTAATTTTTAGGGCGTTAATTCGTGAGTGATTTATTATAGTTTTTGACCTGCAAAATTGAATAAAATAGGTTTCAAAACCATATCTGCAATAGTTTTTGAGAAATTTGGAATGAAAACCTATAAATTGGAGTAAAGTCCTTTTTCTTTCGTTTGACGTACAATAACTTTGTTAAATGGGTAATAACCCACATGAAAATTTAAAATATACTTGTCGAGACTTTGATTCTGAACAGAATGGTGTAAGATAAGTTGAACAAAAGAAAGAAAAAATCGAATTTTATTTAGAAACTGTACATCACCATATTTGTCAGAAAAGTACTTAATTAATGTAAACAAAAAATCAAATTATTTTTTAGTGTTGTGAAAAATTTTGTAAAAACAAAAATTTATTGTTAAAATATTTAAAATAACTAAAAATTGCATAACAATTGTAAATTAAAGACAAATAAATAAAAATTACTTATTTGAACGTGATCGGTCTGTCATTGAAGTAATGCCGTACTTTATTTGCCCTACTTTATGGTATGCTGATATATTTATTTTGAATGTGTTACATTTTTATTTTGAAATGTTACAGTAGATTGTGAAATACGTTTTTCGAATCGCTGGATTCCAGATCCAAAAACAATAGCGTGACTTTTCGCAGTCTTCGGGAAACAGGTTCGCTATCTAGTAAATGTACGAGCTACGAACGATCTGTCCAACTGGACGCTGTTATTGATGAAATTATTATCGTTGCAGTTCAGCGCGGTCCAGGCATAAGTACCCGACGTCATTCTAAGCGGATCGGAGTCTCGCATTCGAAAGTTTGGAGGAGACGTACAAGTTTTATCATTATCGTAAACAGCCAGTTCAAGATCTACACCCAGGAAACAGTCCGCTTCGTAGAGTTCTGCAACTGGTTGAAAACATCTCGAAAACTTTACAAGTATGTTTTATTTTCCGACAAGGCAATTTTCACTCGAGATGGTGTCAACAACTTGGGCAATGAGCATACGTGGGTAGAAATAAATTTTCTTCAAACTGTGGAAGGCAATTTCAACACCAATTTAATGTCAGTGTATGGTGCAGTCTTCTTCACAATCACCTGTTCATATTACCTGATCGCTTAAATTTTGAGGTCTGCCTGCACTTTCTGTGGAAAGTCTATACTAGAGGACAATGGCAAACCATTCCTTTGGAATAGACGAAGCCAAGTTATTTGGTCCTATGTAGCTCGTATTAATGCCCAACCAAATTACTTTCGATGCGGCTTTTTCCAACCCACTTATTCGATATCAGGAACATCCAAGATCTACTGCTCCTCTAGGCATCAGAGGTCAGCGCCTTCTCTTAGCTCTAAACAAACAATTACCTACAGTACCAATTGTTACTCAACATTGCTACCCCCCCCCCCCTTGGCGGCCTTCTCTCGTGAATTATTGCCTCAGTTTTGGTCAAAAAAAAGGACACGATCTGGTTATCTTACGAAAAAATTTGTTTCATATTGTAAGTAGCGTGAATCCAGATGTAGCTTAATCAGCCGGTTCCAGACACTATATTTCTGGTTGTTGTGCTTTTGTGGTTGGCAGTAGGATATACATATTTGGCTTTCTCAAGTATCGTTAGTGTCTTCTTCCCGGATAATTTTTGCGATAAACAAGGTCTTAAATATATTAGTCCAACATTCCAACAACTAATTGTCTCTTCAGATTCCATGAGTGCCTTGTAGGCAATTAGCGCGCTGATCGTGCGGCAAAAGAGGCTTGTTCGCAGCGTCCTTTCACTAAATCGCGTTGTCTCGAATGATCTTGTTTTTTTGCCGATGATTGTAGTTCGTGATTAGTGGCAGAGTGAATAGAATGCTACCATCTGTAATAAACTTCGTCTAGTTAAGGACGTTGTGTTACACTGGAACTCTTCACGTAGGAACGACCGTTGTGAGAAGGTTATTGGCTCACATATGGATATCTAATGACTCAGACTGATGCACCCGTTTGTGTTCTCTGCGACTGCCAACTGATGATAAATCACACATTAGTGGATTGTGTTTGTTATGCGGCTCTGTGTCGGAAATTTAAATTTGGGGCTAACATCAGCATTATTTTAGGTAACGATAAATGCCGAATGACATACGATTTCTGAAAGCTTTACAAGTGGATTCAAATATTTGATTATGGATACATTCTTTCCAGAATATTTATGCCTTTTGACGTATTGCCAAATGATGTTTTTGTTCTTTTAAATTAAATTTTAATTATTGTACTTTATCATGGATTTAATTAACTCTTGGCACACGATATAGACATTTTCTTCTGTTTTGTGTTTATATTACTTCTGCATAATTTTTAGGTTAATATATATTTCATTTTTTAATATATAATATTGTTTTCGGATACTTCGTATTGCGTCCAAAAAAAATCTGATGTGAACACTACACGACTTCTTGTACGAAAATCTAAAAATAATACGTTTCTAAATTATAATTTTCATTAATATTAAATTATCACATGTTTCATCAAATCTATTACATATTCACCATCTGTAATATTGTCTATTAAATTACCTATACACATTTTTAAAGTCCATAAAATTTTATTTCGCTGATTTTTTGTCATATATTTTTTTTATTGTTATTATTGAATTATTAATTATTGTAAAACACTTTTTTTTTGTATAATCACGGGTTAATTATTAATAAATCAATATATTTAAATTAAAATAAGTTAAAAAAAAGAAAAAAGGAGATGAAGTCTGATTCTAATCGATGTGCCTTCCTTTATAAGATCCAAATATTTCATTAATTAAAATTTTATTTGGTTATAACTCTAGAACTAATGAAAATAATCGCTTATGATATTTCGTTGAAAAGCTCTTAATGAGGGCTTATTACTCCAGTTAAGAAAAAATCCTAAATCAAAACATTTTTGGGAATTTGGGCTAAACTGGATACTTTTGGCTCAGTCGATTGCAATCAAAAGGGGAGTGCACAACTAGATGTTACAACAGTCCTAAATCCAAAATTTCAGCATCCTGCGGCTAATAGTTTTTGAGTTATGCAAGATCCGGGCATATATACTTAAAGACCTCACGCCGAAATTAGTCAAAATGGATTCAGGGATGATGAAAACGGATATTTCCTTTGAAATGTGAAAACCGAAATTTTTCGCGATTACAGTAATTTCTTGTACAAACAAGGAAGTAAAAATGTACTTTCTCCAAGAAGAATTGCCGCCGTTGCTTAAAAATGGTCCTCTCGCGCTGAGACGCTAAGTATATACTTCCGAACACGATAGCGCGCCTCCCCACTACTCTTGTACTGTTTTCACTCAGATAAATCATCATTTACTTGAAAAATAGGTCGTTTGTGGAGGTTCGCATTCCTGGCTACCAGTAGTCGCCTGATCTAACTAATACCCTTAGATTTTTTCTTCTGGGGGATGAATGTAAAATATTGTTTACAAAAAAGAAATACATTCTCGAGAGGAATTAATTGTCGCATTATGAATGCCGCTGAGCAACTTAAGGGTAGTCTTGAAGAACTAAAAAGAACAATAAAAGTAGTGCAGAAGTTGCCAAGAAATGTGTTGTAAATGGCAGGCTCATTTTTGAATATTTATTAAACTGTTCATTTAACTATCTAGACCTATTCAAACTATTCAATTTATACACCATTTTGTTCTGAATTAAATTCTCTACCAGTTTTGTGCATTTTTTATCCATTTAATAAAAGTTATTGTACCTCAGAAATAAAAAATTAGGTTTTTTAATAAATACTATTTATTGATTTACACCCTAGATTTCTAAAAAAAACTACAGCAGATACAGTTCTTGGACCTATTGTATTCGATTTTTCAGGTCAAAAACCACAAGAAATCACTAATTCTCCCCCTTAATTAAGTCCTAAAAAATTTCAGTATAACTTAATTTCACCGAAGTAGCTGAAATCCTGAGTGAAATATTTTACTAGCTGAAACTAGCAGAATAAGTATTTTAGGAGTCTATTTTCACGAGTAGAGTAGGTCACGGAAAGCCCCGGGAGAACGTAGTGGTGGTACACATTGTATATTGAAACTCTGCAAACATTGAAAAAACCTTTCTTTGTAATAAAAAGAATTGAAAATTTATTTTTACTTTGCCTCTTAAATAAATCGATCAATTTGTTACTTTCCGTGGTTAATTTATCAAATTTTGATTCTTATTTTCTGAGGGAGGTTGTATACGATGCATTTTTGGGACACAGTTGTGTTGCAGGCTTTTGTATTTTTACAGTTTTTACTATTGTATTGAAATATTTATTTTGAGCTGTATTCCTCTCCTCTGACAGTAAACTGTGCTTAGAAAACGTGATTTTCTCTGAGAATAAGAATTTTCAGTTTTACATTTACATTAAATAGAATGAAGTTTTCATTGATAGAGCTGAACATCATTTGCATTCTCATTGTGCTTAACAAACTGAAATACAATAATTGAGTCAGCTCGATGAAAAAAAGAAAATTGTTATTCCATATTCAGGGTTGTTGAATATTGTACCAGTGTTTTCGCACGCAGCGTTTGTTTACGGTACTACAAGATAACTGTGACGTTTTATAATATTAAACAAAAATCTTCTAAACTGGTTTCCTTTTAAAAATATTATACATGCTAAATGTAAAAAAAAAAAAAAGAAGTTATTTTTAATATTTAAACATATTATTCGGTGTTTGTGAAATCCTCTTGAACCACTTTTGGTTTCGTAAATTGTTTAGTTTTCTTTTTATTTTATTGTAAAAAAAAAAAAAAATGTATTTAATATATAAACGAGATAGTGTTTGGTTTTTACGTAGTTTATAAGAGAAAAATAGCTGATGGAATGTAAAGAAAAATTTCCAGTTCGGCGATTTTTTTCGAACGTGGTCAGAATTCCTTTTCTTCTTCATGTTCTACGTACGTTATTGATTACTGATAACCATCCTCAATAAAAAGCTGATTGACCTGGAAAACCACTGTCTTAAACTTCAAATATGAATTTCTTCTTCGACTTCAACCTCGGTTACCCGTGATCGTTCGGTTGGTTCTCGCGTGATGCTGTTGCAGACAAACACATCCACAGACAGACAAACTTTCGGCTTTATATATAAGATTACTTACAGAAATTTACTTCATTTATATAGATAGCATTTCCTCTCTCTCTTTATATAAATATTTTATATATAAGATTTATGCACAATGGATGTAAAGTACATTAATATTATCTTTATTGATCACACGGTACCAACCATCTACTAACAAACAAGAATATGTAATTAAGCTGCGCAACGTTTCTCTTTTCAAACTGTAATAAAGAAACATGATAACTTTCATGAGCTGTTCGAAAGCTTATCCAAAAAAATTCATTATGTGAATCCAACCGTGAAAATAGTTATATTTTACTTATTCTTAACTATAAAGCAATTTAAAAACATTCAAAATTACATGCCTGAATAAGATATTAAAAAGCATGAATTTTCTGAAATTAAAAAAAAATATATCTGTTTTTGTCGTAGTTAGACGAAAGAACCTAATCCGAGGTTAATTTACAAGATTTAAAAAAATCTCTTTATTTTTTCTTTGATAAAACCAATATTTTTATTTATTTTTAGAAAGAAAAACCTTCATTGCTCGATTCTTGAAAAATGAGATTGTAGACTCATCGGATCTTAAAAACCTAAACAGTTTGAAAATTTCAGGTAAAATGTCACACCGAAAATTTTTAATATTTCAAATTTTTTTGACATCATCCCTTCAACTTTAATTATCTCGTTGAATAATACATTTAAGTGTTTTTACAATTACGTACAGATTATTTTATAAAGAGAGAAAAAATATATCTTTATGAAATAATCTTCTTTTTTTGAATAGATTATTGTGTAAGAGGTTTTCTCATTGACCCGATTTTCAATTTTCTTCTTAGTTTTCTATTGTGATTTAACAGATCTGCTTTAAATGGATTTTTCGCAATTAGGTTATGTAGATTTTATGTGGTTTGTTTGATAGTTAAAGTTAGTTATTGCATGCTAGTTAAAAAGGATTATATTACTGTTATTGTGAACCGCTTCTTATCTGTTTGATGAAACATCTAGGTTCTTTAAAGAGGACAGAATGATAAAGAGATATGTGTTTTCGATGAAACTCGTGCGCCTGTGATGGTTGTCTGTTACTCAGTTATTCTGTTTATAATGTCAAGTCCATTAGCAAATGAGCCATCTATCTCTCTCATTCATTATAATATTGATATAAGTTTTATTTGGGTTTTTCTTTTTATTTAAATATAATAATTCGCTAATTGAATAGTTTACATTATGTAAACATTTTTCTTTCGCCTATCTAAACAACTTAAAAAAAACATAAATTCCTAATTTTTTTTTGAATTAAAATTCAAAAATTAATTTTCGAAAAAAATTCATTATTTTTTCCAGATGAATTATTCATCGCTTCATTCTGTTTTTAAAGTATTTAATAGTACTGTATTTAAGTATTTTAATAGTACCGTCCTTTTTCCGCCTATTCATTTTTAAAATTTGTCGATGTTAATAAAATTAATGTAATATTTCTTTTATTAACTTATAAAAGTTATATGCAGCAAAAATAGAATTGATGGCTAAAGGTCTAACACCGGTCCTATTAACAGCTTTTTAACACAGTTTATTAAATGCAGTATTTATCATTTTAATAATGGAAAGTTTCTGTATATATACATCGTAACTTGAATTAATAAAGTAATTGGTAAAAGTCATGACTTAATTTACCTCATTAATGCAAACTTTAGTCTTTTCCTATTTTAAAATTATTAAACCGCGACAAGCATTTTTTTAACTTTAAAAAAAGAACATTTTAAAACAGAAAACAATTTTTTTATATATGTCTATAATTTCATCGGTAAGATTATTTTTTAATATCAGTATTGCAACGGAAAATACATTTAATAGTATAATGATATGTATTACATTTGATGGCAGTAGTAGTTTAGAAATTAGTGCCGGCCTCCGTGGCGCGAGTGGTAGTGTCTCGGCCTTTAATTCCGGAGGTCCCGGGTTCGAATCCCGGTCAGGGGTGGCATTTTTACACACGCTACACATCATTCATCTCCATCCTCTGATGTAATACTTAATTGCGGTTCCGGAGTTTAAAAAAAAAAAGTTCAGAAATTAGTAAATCTAGGATCTGTTTTCTGGGATTTAATACGTATAAAACTACAGATAAATTTTGTTACACGTAAAAGAATGTAGTGAAAAAAGAGCAGTTTTAAAAACTAGCTTGTTTTAAAATGAAGTTAAGAAATAGTAAATCATCAAAATTTGACGTCTGTGTTAAAATCATCCACATTAACCATTCGAGGTGATTTCAAACTAAAGCAATTTTCATTGTTAAAATGGAGCTCAGATAATTTGTGTTTGGAGTGTTCACTTTGTTGCAACTAACACTCGAAGAGTAGCTATAGGTCTATTCTATACTAGTTTCTTTAAATAGATATTTACAAATTAAGAAATTTTTTTTTTAAATTGACTCCGAACTTTTGGACTATTTACAGACATTTTTTCATACGTAAAAACCACAGAATACCAACGGATCGATATAAATTTGATATCACCATCGAGTTTAATTTTTAGATATATTGTTTTTTTTTTTTTTTTTTTTTTTTGTGCGACGTCATAGTGGTATAACATTGAATCATAAACAAATTATTTTATTTATGGGAATATGTATTCAAATGTCAACAAGCTGTTCAAAATCACCTCGGAAACTTTAGATTATCTATTAGACAATTGATTTTGGAAATAAAATTAAAGATTATCAGCATGTTAAATGGGATGGCTTAATAAAAGCGGCTTAATTTGATATATCTCGCGTAAAAATTACGTATTATTAATTTAAGTGATTATGTTTTATATTAAAAATATATAAAAAATGTTGATATTTCTTTAATTACTTTCTTAAAAGTATGGAATTTAAACTGGTCCCTTTATTAAACATAATCGATCTAAATTAAAGGCCATTTATATTTACAAGCGACCAAATTTTTTGAGCGCAAAAAATAACCTGTTGCAAAATGACAATTCAGTCAGTGCTACTTGTAATCATAAATTAAGCATTTTAACATATAACCAGGATTTGTAGGTTAGCGAGGTGAGAGAAAGGGGCGTCGTTCAAACCCCTATTAACTTATAAAAATACTGTAGTTAGCATGTGAGCTCGTTGAGCAAGTATTGTAATGAATCATGTTTCTCGACAGAAAGCGATATATTAATTTGTTGATACCAAAATTATCTCAATGTTTCAATATGTCTTTGATGCCAGTAAAGCGCGTGAGAAAACAATACTCGAGAGTAACTATCTGACGTAATGATGTTTACAAAATGGTAACCTATTGGCGATTAGAACGGAATCCCTTGTAAAGCTTAACATCTCCTGTATTTTAGCGGGCATGCATGCCGAAGCCACAGAAGGTAATTGAAACTGCTGGTTTAAGGCCTTCATCCCTAATAAACCTAGCGTAGGGGATTTTTTTTAACAATGATTAATTTTTGGAAGTGATTTTGACTAATTTTAGTTTACCTACAACTGTAATACGGGCTCCTAACAAACCTACCTATTGACATATACATACTAGTCATATATTTTCCCAGTCAACTGACTTGAGTTTTATCATAACGTTTTTTATTATCACCTAATTTAACGTAATTTTTTCATTTAAATTAAATTTTTAATTATTTGTCCAATAAATATTAACTAACCCTTTTTCATGTTAAATGTATCCTTCAGAACATCAATTTGGACGGATTTCATTTTGATGGGTCTTTTCCGGAAATCCATATTTTTTTTAGCCTCCATGACCACTGTTTGTATTACTTAAGAGGATGAGATTAAGTGGCACTTTTCCTGAAATACAAATAAGATAATCTTTATTACAGATAAGAAGGTGGTATCTTGTTCAATGTAAGAATATTTATAAAAACGATTTTAGTAAAAACTGTGTTATCGATTTGTAAAATATCGATAAACACGAGTATCGATGTAATTTATTACTATTTCCTTGAATAAAAAATGTGTACGTATTTCGATTGCAGCACAGCAGAGGAGGTTATTACGTTCTACTTTACAAAGTCGCATCCATTCATACCTTTATCATTTTATTTAATTTTTTAGTTATTTTTTTATGGTTATGAAAATTTATGTATGAAAAAGATGAAAATATTTTTATATTAGTAGTGTTTAGAAGGCATCTATAAAAAATGTTAACATTTAAAGAAAAAAAAAAGACAAAATAAAGTTTCATAAATTTACCGGCTTTACCGAAAGCTACTCAAGCTACCTGAGAGCTTCGAACTCGTCAGATTACTTAAAAAAAGTTAAGTGAAGATTAAATCATGTAAATATGCGAATAGAGAATGTTAAATTTTCAGATACGGGCCCCACGGTGATCTTATCTCCGCACTCCCTTGACCATTTGCATCCGAAATAAAATGGCATCAGTATATCGAATTCAGATTTATCGTATCAAACTTCTTAATAATTGATTAATCCAGTCTAAAGGTATTAAAAAAAGCATTAACGTAAAAAGGGATTATTATCCCCCACCCCTCAATGAAATAGCCCAAATTCATAACCAAAACAACTTACTGTTGTAATAGAATTATCTAATCGACACAAGAATGTGACTTTGTAGCCAGAAACGACAAAAAATGAGTATCTTTTGCCCCACACTTTTATGGGGAAAACCCAAATACCATCAGACAGTGTCTTAGCTAAGGGCTATCATTAAATTATGTGGGAAAAAAATGTATATCTATTCTTTGAATAAAATTTTTGTGGTATATCATGAGCTCCGGATTTCTCTGCCCCTTCACTAATCGAGAACAAAATTAATAGCATAAATGTTCCATTTAGAGAAATTATCATACCGAATTTCATCCAAATCGGCCAATCCAGTTTGGAGAAAACTCTCAGAGTTTTTCAGTGCTAAAATTTTTTTTATCATTAAATGACAAAATCTCAAAAAATCCGACATGCAGAATTTGAAAATTAGACTTGATTATCTAGATTATACTACTCGATTATACTAGATCGTGAATACCGGTGTTCTTTGGTGGTTATCTTATTTTTATCTGTTTTAGCCTCCGGAACTACCGTAAGGTTTTACTTCAGAGGATGAATGAGGATGATGTGTATGAATGTAATGAAGTGTAGTCTTGTACAATCTCAGGTCGACCACTGAGAAGTGTGGTTAATTGAAACCCAACCACCAAAGAACACCGGTATCCAC
>JAAAKQ030105450.1:0-14240 GCA_010016005.3 Zanna intricata
ACCTGAGATTGTACAAGACTACACTTCATTCACATTCATACATATCCTCCTCATTCATCCTCTGAAGTAATACCTTATGGCAGTTCCGGAGACTAAACAGATAAAGAGAGATTACTACAATTACAACGTCACATTGTGAAAACCTTATAGAGTTTCATTTAGTCTTTATTCTAAGTTTCTGATTAATAATGAATTTTTCTGCAGTCTGTGGCTGAAAAAGTTCTGTAGCTGACAGATACTTCTTGACTTCCAAACTTTCTAGAATTTTTCTGTGTATTGAAATAACTACCTTAATGTTTTACATATGTATATAAAATGTAGATGTGAAATATTATCTCTTGCAAGCTGCATTTGAAGACTTCCAGTAGACTTCAAGCCAATTTAATGTTTTTGGAAAGAAAAGGCAGATAGAATTCTAAAATTATTACCAGAGCCGCAATTTTAATTGTTTTGAAGCATTTCTTTTTCCAACATAGGCAAGAAATATCTCAGATATAATTGTCAAAGTAGAGTAATGTAAATACCATCTGTAATATTTAACAGACAATTTGATTCTATTGATAGACACTTGTTCTGTAGAGTTTGTCAAACAGTTGTCTTTTTACAACTGGAGTAGAAAGATCAGGATATCTGATGATATAGTTATATCTTTACATTGGATCAAATTTTGTGCAAGGTGTGATCAGGTAGATGAAATATCGTAGTGCATACTTTTAGAATGAACTGCAGAATACAAAAACTTGGTCTCTTCTGCAGAAGAAGGTTCTTGATTTCTCTTGTCATTGGATGCTCATACAAAGAAGTAATTATCTAAATCATTCAGTGCATTCTCATGCATCCTGTAATAAAAGTTCAGGAAAAATCTTTAACTTACAGGAAAGAAATACCTGACAAAATATTTCTACATAAGAGCATTACAACACTAATGTGTGTAATGTTCTTTGATCAACCTCAAAATAAAATCATTTCTACAAGTATAGATTTTTTAAATTTTAATAAAGATCAGTTTTATTAAAATAAATTTAAAAGTTTAAATAACATTGGAGACAGTTCATAAATTGTTCTTTTCAGGACAATTATTGATCTACAAACATCTTGTATGCCAGTGTTTATCAAAAATAGAACAAAAATGTATCACGTAAAGTCAGTGTGTTTCTCTAATCAGCAGTGTATATGTATATACATGATGTAGCACCTGACCCTCTAGCACAGCAATGAAGTTGTGGTTTTTAACCTTGACTGTTCAAGTACACACATTAACCTGTGGTATTGTGTGTCTGTTAATAATTTCTTAATAAACTGGATATCTTTATACACATCCAATAACCATATCATAATAGAATAAATATATTAACTAATAGCTAATTTATTTTATTTGCTGAAGTAATTAATTACAAACTAAATTAATTATTTTTGAAAAATCAATTTTTTTGGTTATAATTAAAGTCGTATAGTTGAATTCAACTTATGCACGGATCTATCTATTTAAATTATTTATTCCCAAACCCTTTTTTTAAGATTCATAATCATATAACAAATTTCTCATAGTTCTTTACTGTAGTTATTTATTAATACTTCTAGCATAATTTTTAAAAAATTTCTGTTGCTTTACTTTAAAATTTTACAAAGAGTTTAATTTAACATTTGTTTGAGTATTAAGAAAAATATTTGTTTTATTTTCAGAAGACTAAACTTTATAAGAAGACTGAAATACAACAAAGTTATTCTAGACTGACTGATAAATATGAATTGAAATGTAAAGTTACATATCATCGTAAACCTGAGTGCAACGATGAACCAATAAAAACTTCCACCATTTCATGTTCACCAGGTTGGTTTTATAAAATAATTATATATCGCCTGACTAGTAGAAAGACATAATATGTTTATTTAAATTTTATTAACTACTGATCACTGTTTTATATAATAAAAATGTTTTGTAGCATGGTTTATTTCCTCATGTAACTCAGTGAATGAGTACAGGGTTTCCTTAGTGAAACTTTGAGTCTATTTCAAGGTGGTTGTTTTGTAAGATCACTAATTATTGACTTTCTGCTCTTCAAGCTGAGTAAAGGTTAGATCTTCACATCTTATAATTTGAAAAAAAATAGGAGGGTTGCTTGTCCACTACCATAAGAAAGGCATTGGAAGAACTATTTAAGTTGATCTTGATCTTAAGTCCCACTGTAGGTATATATTCTTTCTTTTCCACTATTTGCCCCCTTTTCTTTTCCTTCAAATCTTTTTCCTTAGTAGGCTTGGCCCTGGCTAAAGCTTTGATTGTAAAGACTTGATTGGTAAGGCTAATTTCCATCCACTGATTTACTGGGTAAAGTGTAAATTCATCATAATGTATACAAACAGTAAGAAATTAATAATATTAGTAATGCTTTCAAAAATTACATTTGTTATTATTGAGTGAAGTAATTAAATATAAATAGAGAGGTTACTTTCTTTGTGGTGATATAACTTCTTTGCCTTTTGTTATTTGGCTAGCTTTATACTATTTTCTGTTTTCTATTATTTAATAACCTTTGATAATCTTCTAACCTCAAAATACTTCCTCCTAAATTCTATACTGTAAATTAAAATATGCTTCATACGACCAATTTAAAAATAAATATATCTTTAAAAAAGGAACAATCAACTAACTGTGTTTTTCATTTGTATGTTTGTTAATAAATAATAATTTATTTATTTTGAATGTAGGTTCAACAAGTTCAACTGGCACATCTTCAACAACTACCAGCACCCCAAGTACCAGTACTGGTGGTGGAACAAGCACAGATCCAGATGATGACAGAATGGGTAGACTGCCTTCACAGATTCCAAAACAGCCATCATCAAATGTTGCTATTGATTACAATTTGCCAAGATTACCTTCCAAAATACCTTCTACTAAAAATTAATAATATATGAAAACTTGATTTTAAAGGTTATTTAAATAAACAATTATAGTTAACTTCCTAAATTTTATTGTGTTGATTACAGTATTAAATAAAATTACCACATTATGTAAAACTATATTCAGTGTTTTCTCACACACCTGATGTGTCCTTTTTTTTAAGAGTAAATGTTTTAAATCTCTTTGGTGTATTCCTTCAATTGTAGAAGAAGAACTTCATAAGTAATGAGTGTACCAAACACCTAAATCAGAATGAATAGAAAAGAAATACTGTACTGGTGTATATTTAAATAAATAGAAAATTATTAAGTAAATGTCCACCCATGTCTAACACCCAATAATGTATACAATTAATATTATAAGATGTTAGAGTAATAAGAAATTTCAGTATTCAAACAGTATAGATTATTGATGCTCAAACTTTTCACCCACCGCCCACATTGAGAATCAAATATTTTCTAGCACCCCAATTTTTTTAAATTACCATCTGTTAATTTAATCTGTTTATTTCAAATAATTGCAATTGCTATTTTTAAGATGCTCTCTTAATTTTTGCCTTTTTTTTTTAATCAACCGTCGCCTTCCTAGACCACCTGAATGCCTCCAATTTTCTGTGGGCCTTCTATTGCCCCCCTCCTGAAAGCCTCCAGCGCCCACAAGGGGTTGTTATCTATCGCCCACTATGAGAACAAATGGTATAGACTTTATTAACTGCTAATATAGTCAAATATTAAAATAGTTTATAGGGGGGTTTTTTGAACAATAACTTTAACTATTTAGAATATGCATATTGGTAAAATTTACTTACATAAAACTTCCTCTATGAGTCATGAACATTGAAGGAATATATTTATTTTTTTTTAAATTACAAGTAATTTTATTGTAATTTTTATCTTCTAAGCTGTACTTTAAAAAATTAGCACATGTACTTGTTATTTTTGTTTGGTCAGTACTACCTAAAAATTTACAATGTCAGTAGATTAAATTGCCAGATAATGTTTGAAAAAATCCATGTATTGGAGGAACATGGATTTTATTATATTACTTTCCATACTTGCTTTAAATACCCATATAATTATCTTTAAATATATATATTAGTTTAAGAAATAAAACTGTTAATTGCAGTTGTACTTTTTTCTAAAAAACATAAGTTTTTACTTTCTATAATGATGACAAACATAATGTATGATTGGAAAGTGGGCTTTTTTTTTTTGTTTAACCTCCGGAACCACAATTAAAGTATATCTTCAGAGGGATGAGATGAATGAATTGTAGCATGTGTGAAAAATGCCTGACCGGGATTCGAACCTGGGACCTCCAGATGAAAGGCCGAGACACTACCACATGGCCACGGAGGCCGGCATTGGAAACTAGACTGTGAAAGCTAATGTTACCTGCAACTGCAAAGAACTGACAAAAATGTTGTAAATTTTTTTGGGACAGTTTTTTGACAATCTTTATACCATTCCCTTAGTTGAAAATTACATAGAAATTCACTTTCTATCAAATTTTTATGGAATACAACATATTAAAAAAAATAAAAAACTGCTTTGGACTAAGTGGTTAAAAAATATGTAAGCTTTAATTTTTGTTCATTTTGATAGAATAAAATTTAAGTAGGAAAATTATTTAGACAATATATTGTTGTAAAATATAAATACTTTAATTTTCATTCTTGTTACAATTTTAATAGAATGAACAAAAAATTTGATAATATAAAAGGGATCTGGTACCCATATATATATTTGAATATATGTATGTATATATAATGTTATATACAATTCTAAAGGTACCTGAATAAATTTAATATTAACTACAGCATCTGATGAAAGTGGATGATATAACTTGGATAAATAAATATTAATTGAAATTTCAAAACAATTTCATTAATTTTATTAAAACCTAAATACTTACAGTCAACATAAAACGCCTTTTAATATAAAAGAAACCACTGCCTGTTATGGTAGCTTCACTTTTTAATACCTGAGAAGTAAGGAGTTGGACCTGTAATGATTGTAAAAGTAATTAACATCATTTAGTTAGATAATAAATCTTACAAAACATATTTCTGATCCATTTTCCACTTAGATATTAATGAAACCTTTAATTCATTCACTCTGTAAAGCTCAAAGCTTGTTCAAAGGAATGTGATTTCATCTGACTCTAACCAAATATTTATTATCTTCCTAGTGGATAAAAGCCTCCAGAAAAAATATTATCTGAAAATCAGATTATAAAACATAAAAATTAAAAAATCTGATGCGGACACTACAAGACTTCCTCTTACACCTATTAAATTACATTTACACAATTTTTAAAATTAAAGTACTAAAATTTTATTTCATTAATAACGTTTAATATGTTTTCATATTCTTTTATTTTTATTGTTATTATTTATCATAAAACTTTTTTTACAATCAAAGGTTAATAATTATTAATAAATCAATATATTTAAATTTTAAAAAAAGTAAAAAGAAAGGAGATGAAGTCTGATTCAAACCAATGTGCCTTTCCCTTCAAGAACCAAATATTTCATTAATTAAAATTTTATTTGATTATTACTCTGGTACCTATGAAAATAAGTACCACTTATGATATATTGTTTTGGACTTTTTTGGTTCTGTCGATTGCAATGAAAAAGGGAGTTGCACCACTAGTCCTAAATCCAAAATTTCAGCATCCTATGACTAATTGTTTTTGAGTTATGTGAGACAGATATGTACATACAAGGAGTGGCTACTAAATAATAAGAACTATACATGCACCAAATATGTATGATCAACAGCTGTGTAGAATGAAGCATTCTCTTTTGATTGTTGGCACTCAATTTTTTGTACACATATTAGATGAATGGCTTTCATTTGTCTGGCTGTGGCTTTCATTTGGATAACTTTTTTCTTTTTTTTTTGTTTTATCGAAAATAGTGTTTTATTAGAGTGAAGAATTGTTGTGAAATTTCATATGAAACTTGAAAAAACCGCTACTGAAACTTATCTTTTATTACATGTGCAAGTTTTTGAATGGTTTAAATGCTTCAAAGAGAGCAAGGAGACTTTGAATATGAAGTTTGCCTGGACCGCCCTTCAATTTATCAAAAATTGATAAAAATATTTAAAAAATTGGTAATCTAATCCAATTTGACCGTCGGTTAACTACTCATGCAATTGCTGAAACTAATGGAATTGACAGAGTATGCGTAAGGCCAATTTTTCATAACAATTTTAACATCCAAAAAGTGTAAGTATGCGTAAGGCCAATTTTACATAACAATTTTAACATGACAAAAGTGTACGCGAAAATAGTGCTTAAAATTCTCACATTCAAACAAAACGAATCTCATGGAAATGTTTGTTCTAATACTTTGAATGCCATTAAGAATGACCCAAACATCTTGGAAATAGTGATAATATGTGATGAATCTTGGTTTTTCACTTATGATCTAGAAACTAAATGTCAATCCTTGAACAGGAAGGCTCCAACTTCACAGAGCTAAAATAGCTCAAATGAGCAAATCAAAATTCAAAGTGATGAATTTTTTCAATATTCATGGAATTGTTACCTTCACTAGGTTCCTGAAGGTCAAACTTTTTTATCAACATTAGTACCTTAAGGTCCTTGCTAAACTGAAAAATGAAAAAATGTTTTGTTAAATTAATAATCATTCCCTCAGCCTGATTTATTACCTATATGTATTTTATCAGTTGATCTATCTATTCAGTCTCTAAAGTATGAATGCTTACCTCATTACAGTATGAAGATGGTGGTACTGAGTATAAAACTTTTAATGGTAATTTACTTTGTTCATGAACTCTAATACTGCACAGACATATTGCACAAATCTTAAGTAAAGAAACACAAAATGATATCAACAAGTAAATACGTTCACCTTTGTCTTTATCCATTGAACTATAAACAATGATGTAACAATTAATTAGTTCAATTATTATTTTAAAATAATGTGTTTAAATAAAGTAATGACATGAAGACGTAATGTTTTTATTATATATATTAGATAATCTATGTAATATATATATATATATATATAGTACTATTTTATAATGTAGATTAAATAAATGTTAGGATGAAATCTGACATGATATATAAAATGAATTCTTACTTATCCATTAGAGAAACATATTTATTTATTTACTATATTTGCTATGTAAATTTACGCCTCTCTCTTCTTTCTGTTTAGCTTCTGGAACCACCATAAGATAGGATGAATGTGAATGATTTGTATGAAGGTGAATTAAGTGTAGTCTTGTACAATCTCAGGTCCATCACTTCTGAGAAGTGTGGTTTATTGAAACACAACCACCAAAACATCAGCATCCACGATCTAGTATCAAATCCATATAAAAATAACTCCTTTACTAGGATTTGAACCTTAGAACTCTCGACTTCGAAATCAGCTGATTTGTGATGTCGCATTAACCACCAGACCAACTCAGTGGGCATGTAAATCTACAGCCTGAAAAAACAAAATATCACGGATTCCTAGTCTGCAAAAATTAGCTCTGTGTGGAAAATATTGAGTCCAGCTTGTAAATTACAAGAAAATAACATGCTAGTATACTAACAACAAATTAAAAAATTTTTTCTGAGTCACTAATTACATGCAGCAGCTGTATGTTTTTTTTCTTGATCTAATAATTGGAGAAACTATTATTAGTGTTGAAAGAAAATGTGTTATCAGAAATCAGATCTTTACAACAAAGACACACAACTTGAAACTTCTGCAATAAAGATTAATCATATTAAAAAAAAAATATTTCTGATAATTTTCTTTTGGAGAAATATTAAAAAGAACTAGAAGAATAAAAACATAAATTAAAAACGCAAAGGTGGAGTTTACAGGAAAAAAGTAAAATACTATTACGTTTATTGGCATAAGTGATGTGAAATTAAAGTTATTCAACTGGAAAAGGTAAGTTAATTAATTTGATATCAATTCCTTTACTACTTTAGTGAGGCAAATAATTGATTGCAGAAGAGTCACACATTACAAAAATTAATTTCTCATCTATTAAAAAAAAAAAAAGGTCTCTTTAATTAGTATCAGTCATCAGCCTATAGTTTTTAAGACTAAATAAATAATAAATCATACTTACATTAAACCATGATGCATTTCTACCAGTATTATATATACATACAAAGCACAAGACAGTAGTACTTGATGTGAGACACAATCATCTAAACTTTTAGTTAAATCATATAGCTGTATATAATCTGATCTCAACACTTTCCATGTATTTGGATTTGCTCTCTTGATATATATTTCATATACAAAAAAAAACAAAAAAATTTTGTCACTGTTTGTCCAATTCTCAGTCGCTATTCATAAATTATGATTAAGTATCTGAATGTGAATGTGATTATAAATTTTTATTTTTGGTGATATGGTAATGAAAAAGAATCTAAAATAAATTCTTATCTTGGCTTGATCAGAAGGAATATCACAGCACATCTTCTTGATACAAATCAGTGAGAAAAGTGTAGAAGCCTTTCTTAGATATTTATTTTGTATATTCTTAAGGTATTATGATCTTTTGTTATCTTTGGGTGCTTATTTAAGTTTACAACTTCTTTTGGAATCTGTTTAAGAATAAGGTCAATTTTTAAATGTAACAAATTATTGATAAAGAATGAAGTAGTATGAACAGGATTAAAGAAGAAAGAGCACTTATGCAGGAAGTAAACAAAAAAAAAGAAACTGGTTAGCACATGTGGTTTCAGAAAGTGGAATGTTGAAAAATTGCAGTAGAAGGAGAAAGAAAACAGAGAAGAAGAAGGATAAAGTTGATAAATGAAATGAAGATTGAAAAATACAAGGGGATGAAGGAGAAGGTTTGAAACAGAAGTGAATGGATACAGTGGTGGAATAAGGTACCTACCGCCAGGCAGAACACCAAATGGAGGATTAATTACACAAGGTTCATTGAAAATTTCTTTTACAGTTGTTAATATTAGATAAACATAGTTGTTCAATTTCTCTAGAGTCAGATGTACTATTATGTAGGTTTTACCAAATTTCAATTAGACGTATGTAGATCAATTAGACACAATCAATTTGCTTGCTGAGGAATTTTAAAGTATTTTTTACTGTCTGATCAAAATATCCATTCTGTTCAACTAAGTTTTTTTAGACTTTTTTGTGCATTTTATTTCCATACTACAACTTTTTAAATAATTCTGTTTGCACTAGTATTTGTAGTACAATAAATGTATAAGTATAAATTATTATTTAATAAACAATGTTTGTCAGTCATTAATGTGTTATATTTGCATCAAATTTATTATTAATATTGTCAAAAAAATTCTTATATTAGTTGTTAATTTTGATACATATTTTAATAAGTAGATTTTCCCTGTTAATATCTTTTGATGCAGTAGAACATTTTGATTTATAGATTAAATCATCTATGCTAATCAAAATTAGTGAAATATTATTGTAATCTACAAGAAAGTTTTATTCTTTCAACTGATTGTCATGGAAAAAGATGGGATCAAGCAATTGGGTATATTTTAGTCCTGGATTTTTACTTTTGTGGTCAGTTTCAACCAGAAAACAAACCTAAAGTTGAACCTTTTAATCTCATTAAAGTTTATAACATAATATTTATTTTGTTTTACCCTTTTTTAAGGCATTACCATTAATATCATCTACAAATATAAATCTTTAATGAAGACAATAACCTAACATTACTAAAATAAACTTTATAATAAACAATATGAATTCATGAACAATTTAATTTACAGAAAATAAACATAAATGATTAATAACCTATTATTCTTATTAATGCAAAGTAATTGGTATGAAAATTCAATTAACTACAAACATAATTACCTTACTAAGTGAACATAGTATTATAATACATTTTATTGAATAGAAGTAGAACATTAATTCATTCTTTTACTCAATCTGTCTTAGTCTTTCTTATGGCTTTAATTCATATAAAACATCTGGCTGTGAAAGTAATCAGGATTCAAAATTTATTTCTCTTACGATAGTGATGTTTGAATATAGTCACTTGCTATGGCTCACAAAACTAAAATGTCAGTTGCAGAAGAATATCATTTGCATTCTAATGCCCTTAGCATTAGAATGCTTATATATATTGCTATATTCTAGCTTTTATAAAGAAGCTAATAGGAAACCAGTTTTCCCTTCGCATTCTATTGTAAGCTTGGCACAGGTTATTTAAGATCGCTTAAATAAGGGTATGGTTGTGTAATTTTTTAGTGTTTTATAGAATTTTCCCTGCAACCATTTGGTAACTGCACCTAACATACTTCAATCAAATAACTTTGAATAATAATGAATACTTATTGTGAAAATTAATATAAAAGATACCAGCAATTCTTCTAACAAACATAAGTAAAAACTTTTAACAAAAATTACATTTTTTAAATAACCATGTAATTTATTAAAAAATATTTTTTTATTATGTTACAAACTAATTTATAACTTAGTTTACATTAGAAAGAATTCTCATATTTTATTTGTAAATAAATTGTATTAATACATCAAATAAGTTTTCTATTTTTATTGATTTGAATATTATTATAGGTATTAATATTATTACAGATAAAAAAGAAAAAGACAAAATAGATATAGGGAAGTACCTTCCCTTGAAGCGCCTTCATCTTTGTTGTGTAACTTTGGAATAAATCGCCTAAAGCCATTGTAGTCAATATTAATAATTGATCAGTGAAACTGTTTCCCAGCGTAGCAACTGAATTAATAAACATAACTGGAAGAGCATGCCAAATACTATATGGCATTATCTCAAAAAACTGTGGAAATTTTTTTTGTGTATAAAGACGTAATATTTCTTGACCACTATAACAGGTCATCATACCATATAATAATTCAAACAAGTATTCAACTGAAAAGGAAGAAAAAATAAAATATAGCAAGTAACATAATTATGATGTATAAATAAAAACCAATGTGTTTTGAAATATAGAAGTTAACAAGTATTCTTTGTTTAGAATTGTACTAACTCAGGCTGTAAATCAAATGAGAGGTAACTATTAAGATAAATACTCCTTAGAGAATGCCATTAAACTTTAGGAGTCAAAATATTCTTTTAAAAATCTAACTATAAATCATTCTGTGTCAGTAATAATTGCATTCAAATCAATAAATAACTGATTCATTAACCATTTGTATATGAAATTAGTATTACATCTCTAGTGCTTTTGGTCATTCAACCATCCTCAGGAAAGAAATTTTTTTCTAATTTAAAACATTAAAATTAAAAATGTTAAAAATATTAAAATCATAACAACTGGTCGTCAATGTATAAAAATTACATTAGTTACATGTGTCTCAGTTGTTATCAACTCTCAGTTGTTGCTTTATCAAATGATAATTGATTTGAATGCAGTTGTTACTGAAACAGAATGATTTATAGTTACGATTTTAAAAGAATATTTTGATTCCTAAGGTTTAATAATTGGCATTACCTAAAGAGTAGTTGTTTAATACTTAACTCTAATTTTATTTACAGCCCAAGTTAGTAAAATTCAAAACAAAGTATGCTTAAACAGGAAAGAAATCTACAAGAATTACTGTTATAAAACAGTAGTTCTCGTAATTTTCTTAAAGGTTTGGACCTTATGTGTCCCATATTAAGTAGAGTAATTTAAATAATTTATAAATAATTTGAATATAAGGTGAAATTCATAGTTTATAAAGTCCAATTTGGATTTACAAAAATACATTGGGCTAAAATATGGAATTTTAACTATCAAATTAATCTTGAGAGGTACTAGGTAATAGAACTAATCAATCAATTTGTTATTCTTAAGAAAGCATTCAATAATATGAAATGTAATTATTTAAAAAATTTAAAGATTAAAAGTTTGAGATATTGTGAAAGAAGAATTATTTACAACTCATAAAATTCAAACAGCTATGGTTAAACCAGATGATAAAGAAAGACAAGCTTTGTTATGTAAAGAAGTAAGATCTTATCACCCTATTGGTTTTTTAATTTGTCCACCAAAGTAAAATTAAATAGTTCAGAAAAATATGGTTAATAAGTAAAATCCAAAGAGGAAATATAAAATCACAATTCGCTAATTGTATTGTTAACTGCTCCAAAAATAAGTTTGAAAAAATAATGAAAGGCATTGATTGATTAATTAAAAAATAAATACATTTTTTAATAAAATAATAATGTTGTCCAGAAGGGAATTAGAGACAGTCACAATTTTAAAAATTTTCCCTTAAAAGGTAGTCCAATAAGAGGAAATAATTGGAAATTAGTTCAATTACTGCAAGACATGTAATAAAATAAATTTAATGAAAATAGGTTATTTACTTACTTTTCTATGAAACATAAAATACATTTATTGTAAATTAATACAATATAAACCACAATGAATATTTTTTTGAAGTTTTAAAAGTATTTTTATTTTTTTATTTTTCAAAGGTCTAAATGTATTCTGCTAAAAACAGCTGTTTTTAATTTTTACAAATTTGTAACACTTTTCTGTTATGTTTTGTTTTTAATAATAAAATTTAACTTTTCTTTTGTCTTCTTAGACTTTATAAAATAAATATTCTCAGAATTAGATTCTCTACAAGTTTTAATAATAAAATTTGCACATTTATTTTAATTTAACAAAGTTATTGTACGCCAAACCTAAAAAAAAATGTGTTCTTTGTTATAGAATTATTCTGCTTTATGTTGGATATCATGAAAACCATGATAGATACAGTTCTGGGACTGTTTTATTTGATTTTCAGGTGAAAAAACATCAGTTAAGAAACCATCAATTTTAACCCTTATGAAACACCTTAAAAATGTTCTTATAACCACATTTCACTGGAGGAACTGAAATCCAGATGTAATTTTTTGGTAGCTGTAATTGGATAAGGGTTTTGGATACATGTTTGTGTATGATCATGTATTTCAAGCTCTAGAATCAGTTTCCAAATTATTTCCCATTTACTCTTGAATCACCATGCGTTTATCCATTATAAAAGAAGTTGTACTCATATCGTTGTACTCAAGTTTTATTCATATCAATTTACAAAAATTTTGTAATACATAAGTAAAGGAATTTGATAAATTTTTATTTAAGAGAAAAACATGAAATAGGCTCAGTGATGCTGAAGTCAAAAAATTTGAAGGTTAATAAAAAAGTGACATATAATAAAAATTTTTTTTTTATAAATATGTAGAAATGATGAATCAAAATGTTTAATGTGTGAAAAACTTAACGTGACCAAGATAACTCTGTGATAGATGTTGTATGTCTAATCCTAAATACATCAATTTGATTTATTACATAATGATTTCTCAATCATTCAGGTTTCTTGTCACAATCTGTTCACTTTGTTCTTCTATGTTACTTCTTTTAATCCTTCTTTACATATTGTTGGAATATTAAGTAAAATAGTACTTCACACACACACACACACACACACACGCGCACGTGCATGTGTGTATGTGTGTGATATATATATATATATATATTACCGATTCTGTCTGACATGTCTGTCAATCTGCTCATATGCTGTCAATGTGTTCAGTAATGAAAGTAGCACATCATCAGAACATCATGAACATATGTTTTCTGTACCATAACCAGGCTGTTACTGAATTATGTATTTAAATATGTATGTACTCATATGTATAAAATATATAAAAGTTCATGACTGGCGGAGTCACCAAAACACAGCTCAAACTGCTTAATCTGGATAGGTGAATTTTGGAGGGTACATTGACTTTTAATACGAATTCACTGAAGAAAGATTATGAAATTTTTAATGAAAATTTACATATCAGGTATAGGAGTTGTGACAGTAATAAAAATTTATTTTTACACTCTTCTTTAAAATCGAATTAAAATATGTTTTATCAATTTTCAAAAATCTAGTTTGGTGATGTAAAAGAGGTGGGGTAATGTTTTTCATGAAAATTCTATCTTCCAGAAACTGAAGGTGTTACATTAATGAAAATTGATATTTAGAATAGCCTCCTTTGAAAGTAAAATTATATAGATTTAATCATTTTTCAAAACTCTAATTTGGAGGGAAAACAGGAGGAGGCAAAGTTTTTTATGAAACTATCAAACTTTCGTAAGTTAGGTAGACATATATTTAGAATGTAATTATACTGTTTTAAATTTAAATTGTGTATTTTCATTTAATATATTACTATTCTGGGTTTATGTAAAAATCCACGTATGTTCAAGTGCGTTATGATTTGTTTTTGTTTATGGATTTCAAATTAAAATATATATTTTTTGTTTTAGGATTTCAAAACATTATATTTATAAATTTGTTCAATTTATCATATTAAAAGTTTTTTTTTTT
>JAAAKQ030105461.1:0-11318 GCA_010016005.3 Zanna intricata
TGGTCTAGTGGTTAATGCGACATTGCAAATCAGCTGATTTCGAAGTCGAGAGTTCTACGGTTCAAATCCTAGTAAAGGTAATTACTTTTATACGGATTTCAATACAAGATTGTGGATACCGGTGTTCTTTGGTGGTTGAGTTTCAATTAACATACTTCTCAGGAGTGGTCGACCTGAGATTGTACAAGACTACACTTCATTCACATTCATACATATATATATATATATATATATGTATGGAATAGTCCATATATAAGTAAAATGGTAATATATATGGAGTTTTGAGTCGTATTACTGCAATGCAACTACAGATAGTATAAAGGGCTGATGTGCTTGCCACATCAAGAATTGTGATATACTTAGTACATAAGCTGGTGGAAAAAATTCCAGATTGTGAGTTTTCCTTTTATATCGATCAGCTCTATAAAAGCCTGGAGCTAGCACTTGGATTAAAAACATTGAACATCTATTTGACGAACCATAATAGGAAATATGTGTGTCTTTATCAGAAGTAAAGAACAACTGAAACCGAAAAAACAATAATTTATTTCCTTCTGTCATATAAATCATGTTCATTGCTCAATGTAGCATGATGAACAGTACATACTTATGCTCAGTACTTGTTATGGTAACAGCACAGAACTAATTAAAAGTAGAGCTAAAGGTGTTTTTATGAAAATTGTTGTAAAACCAACTGTTATTTGCCAGCATAATAAGAATATGGGAGTGTATATCATGCTGATCATTACTTATCAAATTCTAATTTTGGATACAAGTCTTTAAAATGGAGGCAAAAATTATTCTTCTGGTTTCTGGAAGTTTCAGTTAATCCATATTTACTGTTCTCTAATTCAAGTTGCTCAAATTCATATCGACCTCAAGAAATAAAGAAAAAATCTTTTTAACTTGTTGGCTGTGTAAGAAATCCAGACCAGAATAAGAAACCAGGACGATCTTTTTCTAGTGATGCAGAAGAATGATGTAACAACCTTTCTCACTTTATTTATTTACAAGAGAAAAGCACCTCCAAAGACTGCTGTGTGTAATAATAGAAAACAACCAGGTGGGGATTGAAGGAGAGGAGACAAATTTTTACTGTAAAACATAAACATGATAACTTGGTCTTCATCCAGGAGACTACTTTGAAAGGTACTATACCCTCAAGGAGTACAAGCTTCACTAACTGTTAGTAAAATTTATTGATCTTTGTATCATGTTATTAAAGTTATTCAATAACTTAATACAAAAGAAAACAACATTAACATCCGGCATTCCAATATGTAGTTTGAAAATCTTGTTTTAGCTAAATTAAAGAAAAAATAATGAGATCTGGTGGGTGGCCAGGGGCTGGCATTTTGACAATTGTACGGATTACCTTAAATTATCCCCCTTAAATAACCTTTATGATTTTTTAAAAATCCAAATTTTATCCTGCTGTCATTTTGGGTACAGATATCATAGCAACGTTTTATGTATACCGTTTTTCTTGTCTTAAAGACACCTTTAAAATGATTTATCATGCAAAAGGTTTTACTGTTTAAAGTATTTTAGTTACAACTCTGGTACATCCATAAGAAGAGGTTTAAAATGTATTTCTTGTCAAAAGGTAAAGTAGTTGACCAATAACCAAAACCTTGTACTGAAAGTTGCAGTGTTCTACATGGAAGGTTTTAAAGTTATTGAGGGGGGGTTTCCATACTTTTGACTCTGAATACATACTTAAAATTCAAAATGCAAAAATATCCAGTAACATGGTGAGTTCTTCAAACTTGATTGTGCTGTGATGGCTGTATTCTCTACTCTGTCCTAGATATTATGATCAAAACTTATTATCTGCATTTTAACTTATTTCACTCATTTATGGAAAAATCTCTAATTGTGCTAAATTTTTTCCAGATTTTCTGTTGCTATTAACAGTTAATAGTTTTGGTTTATATCTGGAAAAAATTTTAGTTTTTAAAAACATCTTAAAACTCCCAAAATCCTTGCACAATGGGGCTAAAACTTAGTTCGCATATTAAAAAAAAAAAAATAGTACTCTCTAAGGAAAACTATTTTTTTTTTCTGTTAATATTTCATAAACTATGTAGTTTCTAAATCAGCTTACATGAAAAAATTAAGTACCTTAAAATTAAAATCAAGTATCTTTTTATTATTATTATTATTATTAAACAACTTGAAAGTAATGGCCTAATCTAATCAGTTTAATTGTGGGTATTGTACGTTAGTTTATTAAGATAAATATTTGTACTTCTTATTGATATGGTACACAGATTCAAAGGCAGGCTTAATCTTTCATTTTATGCGATTTATTAATTACAAAGAATTTACTAAACTATAATAAATAAAATCTCAAAGATAAGTGTAGTTAAACACATAAAAAAATTAACAAATAAATTATGCGATATCTAACCAAGAATTAATGTGATGTGTGTCCTATCTTTTTCATAATAAAATAATCAACTTGGCAACTATGTTCATTATTATGAACATTGTTTGTGGATTTAAAGATTGCTGTTGATTATAAACAAGGCATGTCAGTTACATGCCTATACTTTATCATATAAAACCTTCTCTAAACTTTTATTCATTGGGCAGTGAAATTAAACATTTTATTAAATTCCACTGTTTTCTATTTAAGCACCCAGTCCAAATCATAAGTGGTTAAAATTTCTGTTTTAAAATAGTGTAGTAATATAAAAAATTTGTTACAATATGATATTCAGGTGGCATAAACTTTATAACGGTACCATAACTAAAATGAACAAAATAGTCCAAAATTAAATAAAGATGAAATTCTACCTTTTGAACATGTAATTGATAAGTACACATTTTTAGAAATTTTGTTGTGAAGTTATGAAGCTTGAAAATCTCATATATAAAAAGAATGTAAAATCTTCTGTTATTGTATAAAAACAAAAAAATTCACTAAAGTAATTTAAAAAAGACTGGTTTGATTTAGTCTTTGATATTTTATATTATCTAGGAACAAAGCTAGCAAGTCAATATCGCATAGCATTCCATGCGTTTTTATATTAACCGATATTAGTTTGCTCATTGTGTAAGAATAAAAGGAAAAATTGCAATTTCTACAAAGACATATTTGGAATGTACCTTCTGAAATTATCTTAAATTTAGTAATTTATTTTTATTTAATTTGTTTTATTTATTTATTAATTTATTTTTATTAGGTTTGCTTGGAGTTTTGACAACATCATTGACAGTGTTTTTAGGAGTAGCAGCTGGTCGTATTATCCTCTGTTCTAATTCCACTGGAGGAAGAATAAAACGTTGGATAATTTACGCAGTTATAACAGTAAATATCTATAAATCTATTTTGAAAAATTAAGTATTCTTTTCATCTTTGAGACTATAATAAAACCATAAAATCTTACTACTAAGATCTGGTTAAAATTGTGTAAGATGTTTGAATTATATGTTTTGAAAATTATTCAGTAAAGCTTATTTAAGTTCCCATCCCACAACTAGAAAATCAGTCTTTTTACAGGGAGTAAAATCCCTGTACTGAAAGGTGACTGTTTGAATAAGGTGGGAGGATGGTAATGCTGCTTTTTTGAAATTTTAACTGAATTTTCTGTAAACATAAATCTCTCTGCCTTATTTTTGTTCTTTAAAAATAATCATCAGAATTAAGATTATCAGAGCTGTTAGCAACAGGTTAGAGTTGATGCTCACCTCATCTTCAACAGCTCACCTTACTTCAATAGAACATACCCCAGAAAATGTAGGTAAATGTTTATCTGCCAAGTGTGATCAAGAAATTGTAACAGCTAAACAATATACATTTTTATGGCAATAAATAGTAATTTGAGGTGGTATCAAAAGATTTTGAGACTAGTTTTATAATACAACAACAGTTGTAATATGCCATGTGGCTGGCAAATTCGTACCCAGGTTGCTGACCCAGGAGCAGAAGGAACATCACATCAAATTCTTTCAAGATTCCATTAGCATGCCATGGATAACCCATCTTTCATGTTAAGGATCATTATCGATGATGAAACTTAGGTATAAGGGTATGACTGAAAAAAAGCAAGGAAGGTTTGCAGTTCAAATAAATGCATGATTATTATTTATTTCAATATTTTTGTCATTGTGCATTGAGAATTTGTCCTTGGTGGTCAGACTGTCAATAATGAGTTCTGTTACCTGGTTTTAACATGGCTGAGGAAGAACATTGGGTGAAAACGAACAGAACTATGGCATGCAAACAACTAGATGCTTCATGACAATGATGCACTCTGTCATCAGACAGTTTCTTGCAAGTCACAATATGATTTCGCTTCTGCACTTGCTGTACTCTCCAGTTTTGGCTCTTGCAGACTTCACCTTCTTCCCGCAGTTGAAAATCCAGCTTAAAGGGCACTGTTTTGACACTATTGCAGAAATCCAGCTTGAATCACAGAAAGTACTTGCCACCATTTGAGAAGTGAACTCCCAGGACACATTGCAGAAGTGGCAAGACAATTGGGAATGCTGTATTGCTGTGCAAGGGTCAGTTTCAAGATCACTTTTAAGTGGCAGGGTGTACATCTAGTTAAATAAAGTAGTGTTCCAATTTTATTATTAATGAATTAATATTATGAATTATTATTAATGAATTAATGAAATCTAACTAGAAAGATTATTTGTTAATTCTGTATTTGACAGAAGTAAATTCATAGTTATTAGTTCAATATGACGTTATATAGTATACAAAAAAAAAAAAAAATGTTGGGATTTGAAGTTATTTAATGTATGTTAAGATTGAGTAACTCTTATTATCAATTTTAAGCTTATAATCAGCGTTATATGTAATTTTGATAATTTTTTATATTTGTTTTAGGGTATAATGGCAGGATTTCTTTGTAACTGGTCAAAGAATGATGGTTTTATTCCTATAAATAAAAATTTGTGGTCTTTGTCATTTGCACTTATTACTGTTTGTACAGCTTTCATTATGTTTTTTGTACTTTATCTTATTGTTGATCATTGGAAGATATGGTCCGGAAAGCCATTTTCGCAAGCAGGTGAGCTATTACACTATGTGCAAACATACGTAAAAATTAAAACAATTTTTTTTTCAGATGTAAAATTATTTTGACTGTATGTGTTATTTATTTTTTATTTTCCTTTCATTAATTGAAACTGATTTATCAATTCAGAATATTTAAAAAAAAAAGATAAATAAGAATTCATAATATGAACTGTTATTTTAAAATTATACTACTAGATTTTTTCTGATTTTATACAGAGAATTTGTTGTAAAGATCGTGATTGGTTTTTAAAGGTTTTCATTTTTCTGTAGGTGTTTCTATCTTTCTTTTCTCTTTTCATTGCAGTCTCTTACTATTATCACATACTTAAGCTTCACTCAAATCTTCTTCACCTAGCACTTTTCTTTATATTTAACCACAAAAGAGGCAATTTATTCTTTCTGTTTTCCTACATAAATATTTCTTTTTAGAAATATTTAACCCAATTTAATTTCCTTTTCGTTTCTTCTCAGCCAAGGCTTTGAAGAGATGCATAATAAGAAATAGAATAGGTCAAAGAATGTCATAATACAGAGTTGAATTATGTTTTTATTTGGTTCTACTGGTTTAATAAAGAGTATTTTATACAACTTTCTCTTGATTAGAAAACATGTAAAAACAAAAAAATATGTGAAAAAATAGTACATTACGCAATGAGCCTATAATGATAGCCATTGATGTACGGTTATGAAGTAAGTTACGACACAAGCCTTGGTGAGCATCGTGGTTTAATTAAAAAATTAAACCCACTTAACCAATAATTTTATAAATTTAGATTGAGTGCTTTCAGAATGAAATTATTCCATCATCAGGAACTCAAAAATATGTTTTTCAATTTTATTAAAATTAAAACTTCATAGTCTGTGTGAAATGTTTATGATAAATTATATAATGGTAGTTTTATATATTTCATATATTTAAAATTATGTCAACTTATGTCCTGTCTCCACCAGTTTTCTCATGTTCGGATCCTGTGTAAGTTAAATTTTGTAATTTAAATTTGACACACTTCCTGTTAATCCAATCCAGCTGAAATGTTGCATGTAGCTTTAATTCTGATGACATATAGTATAGCATATTTAATATCGTTCTAAATCCAACATGGTGAACACTATGAAAACATATTTCTTTGTTTGCATATGGATAATAAATCATATGTTTCCATAAAGGGTTTGTTGTGGCAGTGAAACAATTTTATTATGTTAACAAAATGGATTTGTTACTGTAAGTTATCTGATTTTGTTTTGACAACAAACCGATTTGTTATCATAAGTAAATGAATTTTGTTAAATAACAAAATCATTTACCATCTTCTGTTATTTTTTAAAAAATAATTTTTCTTCATGGGATAATAGGAAAGATTTTTGTCCGAACAAAAAATAAAACCAAGAATACAAAACTAAAAGAAACTGCAACACAATGTAAAAGAACGGTTAGAGAAAGCATGTCAAAAATACCATGAAAAGCAGGTGAATGTAAGTGAAAAGGCAAAGCAGGCAAGAATTAATGAGTTGATTTTTAACATGGAAGAGTTGATTTTTTACACAGCACCGGTAGAGTTAGATAGAATGCGAAAATATTATAAACCAATGTGAATGAATTTGTGGCATTTGAATGAACAAGTGGAAGCAGGAGACTATAAAGTAAAAAATAAATTTTGTAAAATGATTTTCTTTTAAAACAAAACTGCTCTAAAAAGTAGAAAATCAGTTTTCAATGATTATAAGATAATCAAAATAATTTTCAACATTTGTAAAAATAAAACCATTTTTGTACTCATAAATTATTACTGAAAATTTGAATAGTTGTGTGAGAATTAATAAAGGTAAAAATGTGAAGATAAATTAAAGTGATTAGGCAAAGCAATATTTTATGAGTGCAAAATGGTTTTATTTTTTTACAAACGTTGAAAATTATTTTGATTATCTTATTTTCACTGAAAAATAATTTTCTCCTTTTTAGAGCAGTTTTGTTTTAAAAGTAAACCATTGTTTTAAATTTTAAAAAAAATTTATTTATTTCTTACATAAAGTACTGTAACATACACAGTTATAGAATATCAGTATTAGTCTTTTTGACCCATGAAAATATTCTGTATTGTGCAACTGTTAAAATTTATTTGTGGAAATAATCCTTGTATACTAGCTGATGTAAACGTTGCATTTACATTCAAATTTCTATTTGTTTTTTCGACAGAGTCTAATATTTCATTCGATACTTCAATATTGTTTTTTGTTGACTCATCTACATACCCTTCAACCACTGCTGAATAGTTCAAACCCCCCCCCACATGTTGGTTTGTCAAATTATCCCCTCCAGCATCAACTTTTACAGAGTTGCAGAGCTTCAAAAACAATGACCTGTGTATGAGTTTGCATCTGGAAGATTCAGATATGTAGCTATTTGCTTACCCATATTTCCAATTTTGTTAATGATAACATTTTTCACATGCATTTCCTTTCACATAGTTTAAAAAGAAAGCAAAATTTTTACACTCCTTAGGATGTAAATTTAAGTATTTATTACGCATTTTGTAATAATTCCCTGTTAAGTGAATGGTTGCAATATTTTATTTTTTGTATTCAGTACTGTAACTAGAAGTGTTGACCCAAGATTCTTTACATTATTAAATTTTATATTTTGCATTTCTTCTCTTTGACAAGCTTTCATTATTTCCAAAAATCAAATTACATGGAAGAAACATAATGTAAATACAATTTATTTTCTTCCATTCTTCTGTTTTAGAACTTTGGAAATTCCCATATTACAAAAAATATATCTAATAAATTTAATGAATATTTAGTAAATTTCTATTAGATTAAAAAAAAGGAAAAATTATTTAAAAAGAAAAATGTTCATCAGCTGGATTCAAATCTCCACCTCTGATCTGAGCTAATATCATTAGTGAGGTGGTAGTAGTCCAGCGTGTTAATCATTCATATAACTTGACTGCTGACATCTACTCTGTATAACAAACTTTATATTATAAAACAAGCATAGTCTCCACTAGAGAATTGCCTAGTTATAGACTTTTCAGGTGAAAAGATTTAAAAGGATTATAATTCATAACATGTGTACATAAATTAAAATGATTAAACAAATAAGAAACAATTTATAAGAATGAAATAAAAATATTTCTATAAAAAATACAGTGCATTTAAAAGAACAGAAGTATCAAATCTATTATAGGCCTCTTAGACTTTGTTTAAAATGGTACTTGTGAAATTTAAATCTGTTACTGATTTGGTTTCTTTTACTCAAGAAACCATTGCCAAAAGAAACTGATTATCAGGTGCTTCATTTAGAAACTATTTTATTTTTACAGATGAAAATGTTTTAGATCTTTTTTCTTAGCCTTCTGATTTTCTTTTTAAACATCAATCAGCTTAGCTTATTTTGTTATATCTGTTGCTTGATTTAACTTTAGAGTAGATTTTATTATTGAATAACATGTCCAAAGATATGTTGATATCACTTTTTTAAACAGTTTTTCAAAATAAAAAGCTGTATAAATTTTTTTCAATGGGTTCAATTTTTTTTTCAATGTGTAGAAGCTGTACCCATTTTTCAAGAACTGGTTTACATTGTTCACTAATTTACGATCTGTGAACTGACTATAATTTTTCATAAAAGTTTTTTGAACTCTGTGGGAATAAGTTATTATTAACAAGTTCTCCTTTTTCTTTAATGTCAATCTGTGTTAAAGACATTTTTTCCTCAAAATCCAACATAATTAACAAAATGATAAACATTGTAATATAGAAATTTATCAGTCTATTTTCAAATTAACCTCTGCTTGCTAACTACTGAATCAGATTAAAATCAAAGTAAAAAAATAACTGCTGATATATTTAACAATAATAACCACTTCTGATTGGTATGCTTTTGATTGATTAAACGCCTGTATCATAATGAAAATCTGTTTCATAATGACTCTCATTATGATACAGACAAAAGCCACATAAGTCAAAGGTTGTAATACAGCCATAGAAAAAACTAATTTACTTGTAATTAATTTTTTTTTTTAGAATATGCAGTCTTAAAAAAAAAATCGTGCATCATTATAATTCTGAAGTAAAATGAAAATTATTGTAAATTCAGCTAAACCATACCTCATTTTGATAGGAGTTAGGATTATTAATATCTCTGTTATATTTAGTTAGAATTGATGTATTGATAAATATTGTGTTGTTTACATAAGGAATGTGGCAGTAGCAACCACTAACATTAAACAAACCAATAAATTAAAACGTGTAGGATACATTTCAGGTACATTTTGGTGTTTCCCAAACCAGCAGTAATGTTAATAAATTTTAATTTATTGAATATCATATTTTGTTTCTTACAGTTCATAATGTTTTGAATAGTAATTTAACATTGTTTATTGTTTAAGTCAAATTGTAGATTTTTCAAAAAATGTTATAGTAGTGAAGTTTGAGATAGTATGTGATATTGAAAATATTGTTATAGTAAATTGAAAATTTAATAAAAATAAGTGGGAATTTTACATGGAAAATTGGTTTAAAAATGAATGCTGTGCAGTCGAGCAAATTACGTTGATTTATGTTAGAGAATATGGTTTAATTGGTATTTAAAAACTGATGAAATGACAATTTAAAATTTTTTCTTCTTGTGCTTTTGGTGGATGTAGATTGATGTGATGTTGAGGGAGGCTTGATTAGTTCATTCTTTATGAGTCTGCAGTTTATTTACAGTAGCCAGTGTAAAAAGTATGTTCTGTTTTAATTCAACTGTCCTAAAAATGAATAATCTGCATAGAATAGATTGTAATATTAATTTTATATTCTGAAATTGATGCAAGATACTTTTATCCTTAAAATTCATAAAAATCACAATAAAGATAATGAACAGCTTATCTTTTAGTTGTAAATAATAGTATTCTATTTTTTACAGTATACTGTTGTAGTACTTATACAATACTAATACTCTTTATTTACTCCAATACTACTCTTTATTTAGTACTCTTTATTTTAATCCAATTGTTATAAAAATTTAATCATTTTAATTTTAAATCTTAATACATTAATTAATCAATCAATTAATCAACCTCCACCTATTGTTAATGTATTTTAGATTCAAAAATATTGACTGTAACATTAGGATTTTTTGTCAATTGTTTTAAAATTATCAGAAAAATACTACTTAAAATTATCTTTTTATTATACCTTTAAATATCTTTTTACTGATCATTTGTTGGATAGAATTGATGCTTTTCACTCTTTCAACTTAGTTCCAGTCTCATAGTTTCAACACAATTTCTGTTAATAATTAACAGTTATTCATTAGTCATTATTTTATAGTTTAAAAAGATTTTCAAAACTAAGATTTATAAGGGAAGACTTTTATTAAAAATCTATAATGCGATTTGAAAAATTTCTTAGAAAACAATTATCATGCAGTTTATCAGTTTATGGTAACAATGATATGTAATATGTTACAGGAAAACTTGCAAATTATGAAGGTTCTACATTTGTGAAAATATAGATCAGATATTCCAGAAAACTTTTTTTTTTTGTTGATTTGTTGTAGTCTAATTTTACTTTGTCTTATGAAATCCTATTGGATATTGATGTGTTCGCATTTGATTTTATTTTATTTGTTTTTCTACATTTTCCATTTAGTAATTTTAAAAATCCAAATAATTAATAAATTAAAAAAAATATTATTTGCTACCATAATATTAAAACTAAGAATTTTAATAATTAGAATAACTTCATTGATTTTTAAATAACTTTTAGAATATTTAATAAATTTTTTAACAATTTTTAATAACTTCAAAAATTGTCCTTAATCGCCTTAATAGAGGATTTTCAATTAGTTTAGTTTCTTTCACTGATCAATTTACTATTGGAAAGACTTTTTTTGTTGTGTAATAAAAAATTTTTAAACCGCATTGGGTAAATTTTGTAAAAAAAAAAAATGAAGGATGTGAAAAAATGTGCTGACTAATTCGCATGTGATTTCATGAAAAAGGTTAGGGACATTATTTTATGATATGAATTTTTTATTTAAATTTATTAAAAATTAAACAAAATATTTAAATGTTTAAGGGATTTTGGTAGCTGTTATAATTTTATGTTCATTAGATCAAAGTAGTTATTAAATATAAATTTCAGTGGAGGCTGTGTAAATCCACACGTATTAAAATAAGCATGTAGGCTGTTATTTTATTATGCACAGTATTATTTTTTTTATTTTTAGGGATGAATTCAATATTGATATACATCGGACATGGTTTAACCAGAGATACTTTTCCATTTA
>JAAAKQ030105493.1:0-14238 GCA_010016005.3 Zanna intricata
TAAAACCACTGAATAACGATGAAATCACAAGAAACTCCGATTCCTCACACAAACGGCGAAAGATTTAAACGTTTGAACGAGGATCAGAGTTCTACTGAGAGAGCAGTCACACGGCGGAACCATCTTCCATTGCGCCAGGTGGATCGAGGACATAAGGGAAGTCCTTGCGATGGTTGGCGAAGTTACGCCTGACAATATTGTAGCTATGCTGCATGGTTCTAGCAATTGGGCCTTGATTAGTGGTGTGTTTGGTAGTATTCGAGAACGAAGAGTTTTGAAGAATACAATACGAGGAGGATGGTGGATGAAAAGAAAACAGTCTGAAAACAGGAGTAATTGAGCAAGGCTGAGGATAGCAAAAGACCATAGACTCGGTGGGGTTGCTTGTTTGAGGTGCCCCCTTCGTTAGTGGCGAGGAAAGGAGAAGACCTAGTCCCTACCGTCCAAGTGATACTGCTGGGAACGTCATGACCGGGTCCAGCGTGTTCACTCGGATGGTTAGAGGCAACAGCAACTGAAAATGACAGAGACCCGGTGGGAATCCCCTCCCGTGGGACCTTGATTACAGGTGACGTATGCAGAAGACCTAGACCGGATGGTGCTAGTATGGTCACTCGGACGGTTGGAGGCAGTGGAAACCCCATCCTGGACCAAGTTATGCTGGAAAAGCTGGTCCCGGTCTTGGGTGGGCGGGTTGAGTAGAGGGAGAAACACATTCACACTTCAATATCACAGATTATACATAACATTCTCCGCCCACACAGATTACTTCAGAACTCTCTAATCAGTTTAGAAAGCTGATAAAAATTAAACCAATGACTACACACATCCATCCTTAAATAACGAAGATTATACTTGACAATGACCGCCCTCAAAGATTACTTAAATAACTACCCAATCAGAATAGAGAAGCCAATAAAAATTAAACCAATAACAATTCACCCTGCATATCGCTAATTACACATAACATTTACCATCCGAACAGATTAATTCAGTAACTACACTGATAAACATAATTTTTGTTTCCTAATATGTGATACATGATCTTAATCTGTTTTTGATGCTGGAAATGAATATAAACTGAGAATCTTTCTATACCCCACCACTTGTGACAAATTTTTTTATTTTAATTAAAGGATTTGTTTTCAGTTTTGAACGTATAATTTTCATTTTAAGCTCCTGTATTGTACTTTGTTAGTTAATTTTTTATTATTTACCTTGTTTATATGAGGCTGAGATGATGTTGCTCTTTAAGTTATTATTATTTTATTTTATTAAATTTTGTATTATATTTATTTCTACTCCATATTCTCAGTTAAATGTTTATACGTTTCGTTTTCAGCAGTATACGAGTAATTACGGAGTTTTACTTTAACATCGCCTCCTTTTTTGTTAATTAGCAAGATGTATTTTTTCGTTATTTTATTTTTAATATATTCATTTAAAAACTATTAATTTCATTACGATCATTTGGAATTCAGATTAATTTTAAATACGTTTGAAGCACGACTCTAGAGATATCATAAATACATATATATATATATTATTTGGAATTAAGATTTAATTACGTGTAAGATTATTTACTGTAAGATTAACTACAGATGCTTTCTTTAATGTCTTGAAACCAGTTGCATCTTAAGATTTTTAACAGTTCAATAACAGTTAAGAAATTTAACAGATCAATACCGATTTATTGTTTTAGGACTTTTTTCCCCATATTTTTTTTTAAAGATACTGTATAAAATAACTCCTACAAATACATTTAGTATTGTCAGTTCATATTCTAAATATAGTAATTAAATCTAGTGTTGAATCATCTGTTAAATGTAATCTGCGATACACAAGGGTGAATGTTATTAATTTGGCTATGTAGTCTTCCTATGTTATTGTCTGTATGCAGACATCACTATACTGTTGTTCTAGTACAAGTAATTAACAAAATGCTGTTAATTACACCATCTACCAATAACAATACTGTTGTCATTGGGTTAATTTTTATTAGCTTTCCTATACTGATTGGAGAGTTACTGTAGTAAACTCTTAGGGCGGTGAATGATGAGTGTAAGCTTTGATATTGAAGGGTGAACGTGTGTTATCATTGGTTTTAATTTTTTTCGGCTTTCATTTGCGTACACCCCAAATGGCTTGCTAAATGGGGTAGTGGTGGGCTTACACAGGTCTCGTTAGATGTTAAGAATAAGCGTATGTATGCCTGAAATACCGACTAAACCTAACCACTTCACCGATTTCACACTACCAGGGGTTATCGGAACCGCTGTTCCTATTACATCAGTCACCCCCGAGTGCCGTGGCGGCAGATTGTTCCTCCCTAGCTCACCTCCGTCCAAAGGTCACCCTTCGGAGTCTCCTGTATCATTGGAGCATTCCGACCACCCCATCTGGCCAGCCAAAATGCCCCTCCTCATGAAAGCTGGCCTTCTCTATCCTATCTGGATCCAGACATGCCTTGCGCATGTCCTTCACTGCAACCCGTACACCCTCTCACACATTGAGGGTCCCTCGTGCCATCATCAGAGGCACCTCCACTCTCATGTTTGCGTGCGGTTGAGCCAAGGTGTCCTAGGCAGGAAAGCAATTAAAAATTGTAAGTCCCGTTCCTCTTCCAGAAGGCAACCGTAAATGATATCCTTTATCTGAACATGCTTCAAAATTTTCTAATTCCTCATTTAGACGATGCGAACCATGATGGGTATCACTACTATTAGCAAGACGAGCACCATATCATTACCGCCTAGAAGTCTGATATTTTTTTAATACTAATTCCTGAGTCGGTGGATCGATTGTGAAGGTCTAATTCCATGGCTACCTCGTTCAACAGATTTGACTCCCGGTAGATTTTTTCAAAGGTGGTATTTTTTAATTTTCCTATCATTATTTCGTTAACTTATAAAAATTTATTTTCAAAGGGAAAATTTTTGATAATGGAAAAAAAAATCCCATATTTCATACCTCATTATTAATTAATAAAACGCAAAACATATCTTAACCTTATGTTTGATATAGAAATTAAAATATTTTAATAAAATCTCCAAGTTAATTTTTTTTTACACTTATTTTTAATAATCTAATAAAGATTTAATTTTTCTTTTTATTTATTTATTATTATTCTGTTCTTTTTTTTTTTATCGTAGAAAGTAATTTTAGAAAATTGCCCCGAATAAATACCATTACCGCAGGCAACGCATTTAAAGCAACGTTAAATATAAATTGAACCATACCATCAATTATACTGAAATATTTAAACGTTTTGCGTGTTAGACGATAAAACAATGTAAAAGGAAAAAAAAGGGGGAAAAAGTAAAGAGACTACAAACCGCTTATTTAATAAATAAAATTTTTTATGTATTTTATTTTTACAAGCATTAATTACAGACACCAAAATTGTTTCAGGTTCTAACATAATTTAATTCTACATATATATATATATATATATATATATTAAACGTAAATTACAAATTTAATTATTTTGTGAAACAGTTTTAATAGGTTTTTCTTAAATAATAAAAAAATAAATAAAATAAAACTGTGCACCATAAATTAAATTTTCTTTCTATGTTAAAGCATTTGCAATCGTTGACTTAACAAAAGTATTTTTTTGCGCGAATTTATTAATAACATTAACTGTAAATTATTGTTAAAGATCATTTATAGAAATTGCTTAAAAAATATTTAAAAAAGGTTTTAATTCCATCTTATCAGCCAAGCTTATTAAATTACAATCATCGATAGAAGCAGGCAAAATAACAAAAATAAACACAAGTACATGCACTAAATTTAAAAATGTGATGTGGACACCACATGTCTTCCTTGCAAGCCTATTAAATTACTCGCGTCCTAGGCCGGCCGGACGCTCGCGACATCGGGTGAATAGATCGGAGTTTTCCTTTTGCTCTGGGGGGAAAGCTCAAAACAATTTATTCGGATCACGGCTCCGCGGTTAGTCGGAGAAAGGATCTGACTATGAGCTACTAGGTTTCCTATAATTCCAAACAAAAAAGGTCTCTTGATTTCTTCGCTGCGACGCTTATTTAAAAAACTGAACCCGTTCTGAGGGTGGCTGTTCTCCAATTTTATAACGTTTCCAAAATTTCAAAGAGGGTACTAAACAAAAAGAATTTCAATCAACTTTGAACTTTATGGTCTCCTTATATTATGAGTAGGCTTCAAAAAAACACAATTTTCTAAAAAAAAAAAGCCTCTGTAAGTTTTACCTATCACTTGATCAACTTAAAAGCGTATGATAAACTTCAGAATTTTCTGTAGTGGTGACATCAATAAAAAAAATCACGTTGCAGAATAATCAACCAGTAAATAATAGTTGGTACCATGTCAAAAAAAAAGGCTTGCACGCTTTCGAAGACGAAATTTCACTTCTAGGGTTCCACCCGGCCGCTTGAAATTATCACGCGTTTTGTATAGAGTTTATCACACTCTTCGGGGTTAATCCTATAAGCTTGCGACTTCGAGCGAATAGATCAGGAATGCAAGAAATTTCTTAACGTATTGATTTAGTGATGAGCGTTATTGGAGGTTTTTCAAATGTTGAGTATGAAAATCGTATAGTAAACAGGAGCGATTGTTTAACGGTCACTAGAATGTCGTTGTCGTTATTTACTATAGATTTTTATAAGGCTAGATGTAATACCACCATCACCTCACCCTTTTAACTTTAAATTGCACTAAAGTTGGGTTTCTTACTTTCCCTTAAGTTTCTTTAAACGAGGAATAAAAAGGCCTTTTAAGGTTTTTCGATCCAGGGTTTCTTTACAGGATAGTCTGGCAAACTAAATTATCGCTTTTTCGAACTTTAGGTCGCAGAAAAGTTTGGTTTCTTATCTTTTCCTAAACGTTCGTTGATCAAAATATACCACGGGCCGCTTAGTTTACTTTCATCCATGACAAAAAAGTCTCATGTGATTTTTCGTTTCGATGCTTATTTAGAAGGTTAAACCTTCCTACCCGGGAGGAGGGGTTCCTGAATTAGTAAAACGTTTTCTGAGGGTTCAACGTACACTGAACAAAAAGAATTCTAATCAACTTTGCGCAGTACGGTCTCCTTATACCTTCTAATTTGAATAGGTCTTCAAAAAAGCCCCCGTATCTCAAATTTTTTCCCAATCACTTGATCAGTTTATAATCGTATAATAAACTTTGGAGTTTTCTGAAGGGGAGGCACCAATAAAAAACATAGGTCACAGATAAGTAAAGGAAGTTGCTCGCATATCGTAAAAAGGCTTTCACGCTCTTGAAGACGAAATTTTATCTTTGGGGTTCTCCCTAACCCCCTAGAATTTTCAAACGTTTTGTATGTAGTTTATCACACTGCTCCGGATCAAATCTATAAATGAATATCGATTTCAACTCCGGGAGAGATTCAGGGGAGCAGTAAGACGGCCGAAAAAGTAAAAAAACTGGTTTTTTGGAATTTTGGGTCCAATAGGGGGCAAAGAAAGTTTTCATTATCTGGAATCTTAAACGGTTTCACAAGCTCTACAAAAAGTATAAACGCAACGTTTCGCTCAGACGCCTCCTTCCAGTCGCGCTAAAAATTTTGGAGAGCGTAAACCCCCCCCAGGTGGGGAATTTCAAGGTTTCAGATTTTTCTGGTCGGTTTCGGCACACTACCTACAAATAAGCTCTCTTGACATTTATCGCTCCGAGGGTTACTTGTGCTCGGAAAGCAAGCTTAATATATATATATTCGGTTCCAGAGCCCCCCTTATTGTCAGAGGGAGGATCTGACCCCGGACCCCTTAGTGTATTTTGATCATCGACAAAAAAGGTCTCTTGTGTTTTTTCGTTCAGACGCTTATTTAAAAAGTTTACCCTCCCCCCCGCCCCTGTAAGGGGGAGCTGATTCTTAATTATTTAAACGTTTTCTGAGAGTTTCAAACAACACTAAAAAAAAAGATTTCTAATCAATTTTGCTCTCTAGGGTCTCCTTATACCTTATATTATCAGTAGGTCTCAAAAAAAAACACAATTTTCCAAAAAAGCCCCCGTATCTCAAAATTTTTCCCGAGCACTTGATCGGGTTAAAAGCATATACTAAACTTTGAGGTTTTCTGAAGGGGAGGCACCAATAAAAAACATAGGTCACAGATAAGAAAAGAAAGTTGCTCGCATGTCGAAAAAAGGCTTGCGCGCTCTCGAAGACGTTGAAATTTTAATTTTGGGGTTCTCCCCGACCCCCTAGAATTTTCCCGCGTTTCGTATTGAGTTTATCTTATTCTTCGGGGTTAACCCTATAAAGAAATATCGATTTCAACCGCGAGAGAGTTTAAGGGGAGCGGTAAAATGGTCGGGAAAGTTAAAAAAACAGGTTTTTTTGGAATTTTGGGCCCAATGGGAGGCGGGGGCCGAATTTTCTTTTTCGATTATTTGACAGTTCTACGGGCTCTACAAAAACGTTTCCCTGCGACGTTTCGCTCAGACGTATCCTTCTAGTTGCGCTAAAATTTTGGGGATGTGTAAAACCCTCCTGGGGAAGAAATTTCAAGATTTCAGATTTTTCTGGTCGGTTTTGGCGCACCACCTACAAAAAAGTTCTCTTGACATTTTTCGCTCCGAGGCCTCCTTATGGGTTAGAATTAATGTAATTAATGTCAGTCTGTGAGTCAGTGAGTGACCCATGCAGCTTTATATATATACGATATATACACAATTTTTAAAAATAAAAAGTACAAAAAATTTTATTTAATAAAAGCTGATATTTTTATTTTTGAATTATTATTCATTGTAAACATATTTTTTTTACAATCAGAGGTTAATAATTATTAATAAAAGGATATATTATATTATATTTAAAAAAAAGTTTAAAAAAAAGGAGATGAAGTCTGATTCGAACCAATGTGCCTTCCCCTTGTAAGATCCCTATCCAAATATTTCATTAATTAAAATTTGATTTGGTTATAACTCTGGAACCAATGAAATTAAGTACCACTTATGATATATCGTTAGAAAGCTCTCAATGAGGGCTTATTACTGCCGTTAAGAAAAATCCCAAAATCCAAATCTTTTGTATTTTGGGCTTTTTGGTTCAATTGATTGCAATCAAAAGGGGATGTGCACAACTGTATGTTACAACAGCCTTAAATCTAAAATTTCAACATCCTGCGGTTAAACGTTTTTGAGTTATGCGAGATACATACGTACGTACATACTCCTACAAACGTACATATGTACGTGAATGTATTCGTACGGCGTGTACGTCTATACGTAACTTCAGTACTGAAACTACACAAAATAGTAATTTATACAAAATAGCCCTATACTGAAAATAGTCAAAAAGGATTCAGGGACGGTCAAAATGGATATTTCCGTTGAAATATGAAAACCGAAATTTTTTGCGATTATAACACACTTCTTAATAATAATAATAATAATAATGCTTCGTATTAAATAAATATTAGCACAAAATAAATAAAGACAATTACCGAAGAAAAGTATTTCTATACATGTTAACGAAATAGTTACTGACTAAATTGCTAAAACCGATTTGAAAATGGACATTTGTTACTACTCGTATGTCCCTCCAAACCCAAAATGTTTAATACCTTCCGTTTAATATATTAATAAACTCCTTCTTTTTTTAGCTCCGAAACCATCGTTAATATTGCTTAGAGGATGAGATGAAAAGACAATTTTGTAGCTGTGAAAATGACATGCCTGACCAGAATACCAACCAAGGGCCTCCAGATGAAAGTCCGAGTCGCTTCCACTCGTCCCATGGAGGCCGGTAATATAGAAATAGACTACAGAAACGTAAAGTAACGCATTACTGCATACATAAGTACGATACAATGAAAACTTATAATTAAATAGTGCATAATTTACACTATATTAAACCCTAAACCAAGAACATAATCAGGGTGGTCCTTATTTTTCAAATTTCTAAAATTTAGATCCCAACCCCCTACCTAATTCCAACCAACAAAAAACCGATCAGTGGAAAATTTTAGCTCAATCAATTTGACGCTCATCGACCATGAAGTTTTGAATATTCGCCCGGCAACTTATTGTTTCAGATAAACATGTTTTTTTTTTTTTTAATTTTAGTTATTTTATTTGTAATCACCTAGTAAAGTGAGTTTGGGAGTAATATTAAAAACTTCAGGGATATTAAATTGCACTTCTTTTCATCGGTTTAGGAAAATATTTAGAGAAGCGAGAAAAAAAGAAATTCAGCATAAATTTAGTCTATACGAATACCAAGAATTAGTGTTGCATGGGTATGAAAAGCTGCTCCCAGGGCTCACAGATATAGAAAAGGTTGATAGACTGGCAATAATAGTAACTTTTTAAGGTAAGGAGCAATCGTCGGCAGTCGTGAAATCCAAACATCTTCAGGAGAAGAGCAAACCATGGCTGTTTAGCATGAAGCGAAGAAGTGGGGTATAACCAAAAAAATTCAGACACTTTGCTATGATGTAACAGCAAGCAAAACAGGTCGAATAAAAATGATGCCTGTTCAATCGTAACCTCCCTTGCTGTCATCACATTTTTAAATTAGTTTTGAGGAACTGTTTCGATTCACTGATGGGTGAAACTTCAGACGTGGCGCTTTTCAAAAGATTTAGAGAAACCTGGACAAAATTTGACAAGAACGTTTACATAACTGATAGCAATGAAGTGCCTGATGTCCACTCTACCATTTTTGAATTTATTGAACAACACCTTTCTTAGCAGAAACAATAGCAAGATAATTATCGAAAATTGTTGGAGTTAACAATGATCTATCTTGGCTCCATTCCAAAGAACTGGATATCGTTTTGTATACCGGGAGCTATAAGTTATGCTAGATGAATGTCAACGACAATTCATGTATACAATAATATGTATTTTTCTTGCTCAAGTGTATGTTCGAGCCTGGTTTCTTACATCAGAAGCAATTAAAGTACCTTATCAGATTTCCTCCTATTCATGCGAATTATCAGGATATTGATCCAGAAATCATTAAGGCTGCTACAAATAAGTTTTCTAAACTATCTCTATACTTGGTTCCCAGAACTGTGCCTCTATCTTTATTTGTTGACAATGAGCTAAGAGCGGTTAAACAAATATGGCTCAAATTATGCTGGAAGGAGATAAAGATGAAGAGGAAGAAGAAAACATTCGCTTGAAGAGGACATTCTGCACCAAAATGATTTTTCATCCTTTACAAACATCAACTTTTTGTCTTTTGTAAATCCTGATAAAAAAAACTTTATTCACAAGATTTCCTACTTGCACCGATTTCCTCAACAAAGATCCTTCAACACAAAGGATGATCCTCATTATGAAAGTGGAATTGAAAAACTTGAGTGATTGATAGTTTTGTAAATTACGTGGCAGAAAGAGGCATCAAACTCATTCACGGTGGCAATAATATTCTCATAAAATATAAAAATGAGAAACAATTTGTTTTACAGATCGTTGCCGCAAATCTAAAAATACCCAACTCCTACTAAATTCTCTCTTAGGAAAGAATAATGTTCAATGTTCGTTAGTTCACATTATGTTTTGATTTTATAGACATTATTGTTAATAAAAATACGTTTTTCTTTTTAATGTTTTGCTTATTACTGAAAAAACTTGAAAGTTCTTAAATTTTTTTATGTTATTTCAGGAATTTTTCGAATTAACTTTTGAAAATTTTTATCAGAATGTTTTTAAACAATCACTGGGGTTGTCTGGATGTGTTACCTCTGTAAAGAGTTGTAATTGCTTCGATGTTTAATATAACACAAAAAAATATGTAAAGTTGTAGAACGGTTGTATATAGACGTTTTACGTATGCACGGAGGACCAACATGTATATATTATGTATAGTAGCTGATGTGATGTAGTCGTTTAAATGAATAAGTATATTTCTTGGTTAAACGATTATTTATTGTCATAAATTGTAGTAAATGCGTTAATGACGTTGAAGGTATAATAGTGTAACATAGTATAATCTTGAGTAGTATAATTTTCTTGTATTGTAATTTAACTTATGAATAATGAACTTGTATGATGACATAAACGTCTTATGAATGTTTTACTTATGAGTGATATATTGCAACTAACCTGTTTGAAATACTACGAGCTACTGCCTTGTTTGAAATGCTACAATCTACTGACTGAGCGTCTGGAATTGTATAGCCTTCTGCCGGTCTCTCCTCTGTAACTGAATAAGACTCGATATCGGATATCAAGAACGAACCGACCATGTCGGTGTCTACCTTCAACGTTCTCAAAGCATAGAACGTAACATAAAAACGTAATATATCATATAATATTTGATACATACAAAAACGTAACACCCTCATAAATTTCTTTAAAAAGAAGAAAAAGACTGGTCCAGATAGAGAAGAGTATAGCGCTTTTGAATGGAATTAACCGTAGTGTATATTGTGTTCAAAATTGAAGGCGTTTGAGGGTCGCCTAGCAGTTGTCCGATTGAGCTTAAGTATTGCACTGGTTTTTTTTTATTGTAACTGGATTAGGGGGTGGTTGCAGCACAATTATAATTTTTGGAAAATGTGTATGGCAAACGGCCACTCTTTTATACTATAATACTATATCTGTGTCACACACACTGTGTGTGTGTGTGTGTGTGTGTGTGTGTACAGATGATCAAATCAAGATGGCCACCACTGGATCTCAGAAAGTATAAGTATTATGAGAGACTTTAAATGGAGATTCTTTCCTAAATTTTCCCTACATTAATCCCTTTTTTCCAATATGGAGATCATTCATTATTTCAAATGGTAACCTCATGTTTTATCCCATTACCAAATAAGCTTTATTAAACCGTACCAAGAAATATACGATAGTACGACTACTATTTGAAACGTAGTTTCGTTTTATATATACATAGGCCTATGGATAAAATTTTGTGGCTCGAAAATCACCAAAATTATTAGATCAATTTCACTGAAATTTAGATATACTGTATTAGTAATCTGAAGTTTTACATGTGAAAATTTGATGAAGATTGGTCGAGTGGTTTTTGAGTTACGCTTCACTTAAGGTCGACAACAGACAACATAACCTTAATTTGAGGTTATGTTGACTGTGTAGTAGTGTATTTTTTAAACGCGCTAATGAAGAGAGTTACAATTGTAGCGAGTTGAAACTTGATGACTATATGTAGAGTCTACTCGTTAATCGGACGTATGTAGTGGGTTTTCTTCTGCGAAATACCGAGGATGTCGGAAACGAAAATTCGGCGGTCTTCTTGTGCAGAAATGCGCAAGAGTTTTTTAATATATTGGTGGTTGATATACAATTAATGTTATCTTAATTATTGTTCATTTGTTTCAATATAAAACAGGCATGAATTACTAAATATAAGCAATTTTAATTATTTGATGTAAATATTATTTACATCAAATAGAGAGAAGAGTGAAGAGCTCCTGCCAACCAGCTTAAGAGTTGTTAACCGCTGTTAATTGTTGAGTTGTTAATTGCTGAAGAAGCAATTTTAAATAAACTTAAGGATGAAAATTATATTCTGACCTTTCTCTAATAGTAAAGTATGGCCCAGAATTGTTTCACAAAAAAAAAAAAATGTATATGTATATATATATATATATATATATATATATATATAAAACACTCCTAAGAATCATTGAAATTATAAAAGGGATGATAGTAAATTGTAAAAGGAAGATAAGGGTAAATTATATCTAAAAGCAAAAGAATATAAAAATAAGATTAAATAAAAGAATATAAAGTATATGAATTAATTTCTATTGAATCATTCTGAGTTTTAACTTAAGTATAAAGAAAAAAATTGCTCTAAAACAAATTTCTTCCAATATTAAAAGTATAAATATATACTTCAAATAATATACACTTAAAATACAATCTGAAATTTTCTATATATACATGACTGAAAGGAAAAGTGTGGGGCGCGCTCTAATTATAGTCATTATATGAAAGCGCGTCCCACGCTTTTCTTTTTAGTCATGCATAAATGGAAAATTTTTTCAAGTAATTTTCTTGAAAACAAAATTATTTTTAATTTTTAGTACGAATTGATTTATTTATTTATTTTTTTTTTTTTTTAAGTAAAGCATGTATTTAAAATTAAAAAGCAATTATTATTATTATTTTTTTTTTAATTGTGTAAATATTTAAACCGACTAGTTTTTTTCACTTTTATTCGTTTTAACTATTTAGCAAAGATATATTTATATGCAGTTTTATTCGATATTATAACTTCGATAATTAATTTCTATTGTTATAAATGATACCCGTTATTTATAACTAAATCAGATTAGCGAACATAAATTTTACGGGTAGATGTATACTAGTTATATTAAAATCCGCTTCTAAAACTACCTGATCTACCTTTTTTTTCTTCTTTTTTTTTTTAACCTCCGGAACCACCGTTAGGTAATCTTCAAAGGAGGAGATGAATGAATTGTAGCGCGTGTGAAAAATGCCATGCCTGATCGGGATTCAAGCGCGGGACCTCCGGAAGAAAGGCCGAGACACTACCACTCGCGTCACGGAGGCCGGCACCTCCGTCTACTACTGAATCAACTACCTTGATCTACTTATACTGAATCAACAATCAAAATCAGTCGGGAACGTTAGCTTCATCTTATCGATTCAACTCCATCCTCAAAACGTTCCCCTTGTATCTCCGACCAATTACATATAAATTTTTATATATAAAAAAAGTATAGAAGGAATATATGAAATTAACAATGGAATATTGTATTGTCTTCCGACTTATGTCGCTGTGTAAAATTTTACCATTGTTTGACGTCGGTAAATTAATTTAATAAAGGTTGCAAGATTTGAGGAGACGTTTGAACCATTGTAAGTTAAAGAAAAATATGTACAAAATTGGCGAAAATGGGAAAAGAAGGATTTTAATAAGCTAAAGATTGATGAATATTTTGCATGGTATACCGAAACTCAAATTAAGTAGAATAAGTATAAGTAATGAAAATGGATATTGATAATCTAACGTATGTCCTTTTTCTATTAAATATTTTGCATTTATAGATAGAAAAAGGTCATATTCCCAATCAAATTATAAAATAGATGAAAATATTATATTACGTAGAAAAAGGAAAGTTTAAATATTGTAGAAAACATGGAAATATTCAAGCTAAAATTAAAAGAACAGGGGATAATTAAAAAAACAAAAAAAAAATTAAATCTGATGTAATGTTTAAAAATTTTAAATTTCTGAAATAAAGAATCAGGATTAGTTTCAAAAAATTGTATAACAGTTAAACTGGGGGGTAAAAAGCAAAAGAGGACATGATATAGGAATGGGAAGTGGGAGGAGGAGCTTAACATCGCTATTCATTCGACGATCCTAACTTAGGAAGACTCACGCCCTTTTCAGGGCTACGGAACAATTTGAGGTTTATGACTGTACGTTATTTACAACCGGATTTATGAAAAGATAGGCTAAAGAAGAATGAAGAAGGAGCCATTGTACGGATTGAACTCGGCCTGAAATCCGGCCGAGGCGTGATGATGAAGACGTGTGATTGAAGAAAAGTTTTCTAACTGTATTTTACTCCTAACCATCCTCCTTACCAAATTCTTACAATTTAGGTCTCTATCAGCGCATGCGACTCCCTCCTATGAGGGGAGTGCATTGTATCCTCCAAAAAACTAGGACCTCCAAGAGACGCATTCCTTCTAGGCCGGAAGTGTTGGCACCGAAAGGGCTTCATCAGAGACACTGAAGAGAAACCACGCCGGGAGAGCAAAGCAAATACGCGGGTAGTCTGCCAAGATCAGCCCGAATAAATATTTTTATAAAAAGGATCGTAACGCAGTACACAATTCTGTTCATACGTAAATAATTAAACATAACCGCTACATAAACGATTACCGCCTGATAAAAAGACACAGCAGCAAGGGACTTTTGTCTAAACTTTGCACTAGGATATCGGGAGATACATATAAATCTCCCGATATCCTAGTGTTCCGTTTCAGGAAGACTAGTGCTAAAAATAGCTTTGAAAATTAAGGTACTTCGAAATGCGTCAACTACAAATTTTAGTGTCAATGCTAGGAAAACAGAAGAAAGTAACACTAAAATCAGTTATGATTATCCTTTTTTTTTTTTGTCTTCAGTCATTTGACTGGTTTGAAGCAAATCTCCAAGATTCCCTATCCAGTGCCAGTCGTTTCATTTCGTTATACCTCCTACATCCTACATCCCTAACAATCTGTTTTACATATTCCAACCGTTGCCTGCCTGCACAATTTTTCCCA
>JAAAKQ030105504.1:3868-14238 GCA_010016005.3 Zanna intricata
CATTCTTTTCTGACCCAAACCTTCTCCTTTGTTTCCAATCTTCACCTCCTCTATTAACTTCGTCCTTTTTCTTACACGCTTCTTTTCTCCTTCCGTTGCGGTTGTCAAGATTCCACTTCCTCTAACCGGTTTCCTTTTCTATATTGTTATTATAACGTTACTTTTCTACGGCTGTATCATAACGTTTTAATTACGAGCGGCTGGAACCTCTATCATAATGAAATACATTTTCATTATGCTACAGGTATAAAACCGATCAAAAACCTACTCTTTTCAACCACTGACCGACAAGCGCGGAATTATTTAATGTATCAGCTGTTTTTTTTTTTTTTTTTACTTGGTTTTTAATCCTCTCTTTTTCTGTTTAGCCTCTGGAACCACAGTAAATTAATCGAATGAACCCACTGTTTACCGAATGTAAATGAAGTATAGTACAATCTCAGGTTGACTTACGTGTTAACTGGGATGTATGGATAGTTGAAACCCAACCACTAAAGAACACCATCAATATCTAAAATCTAATATTCAAATCCTGTAAAAGAAATTGCCTTCACTAGGATTTGAACCTTCGAACTCTAGACTTCGAAAGAGCTGATTTGCGGCTTTGATTTTAATCCGACTTAGTACTTAGCAAATAGAGGTTAATTTGAAAATACAGCAATAGATAACTAGGTTTCTGTATTACACTGTTTATCCTTTTGTTAATTATGTTGGATTCTACGGAAGAAATGTTTTCTAATACCGATCGATATTAAAGAAAAGGCAGAACTTATAACTAATGACGTATTGCTAAACCAAATATATTGTTTAATGTACTTTTGAAGAAAAAAAAATTCTATATACAACATATTCTAGCATTGATTAAAATCAGTTATTAAGTATTTCTCAACCGTATAAGAAATACGGTATACAACTCTGTACAAATGGTTATTAATGTACACTTGCGAAGTTTACGACACTTGCCAAGGTTCGTATCATTACTTACTTCGCACTCGTGTAATTATGGGTATTTCTATAGGGTCTCTGCATAATGTAATACTGGGACTGATATTTGAAAATAAACATAGATCAAATAAGAATGATTATGTATTGTTTTATGACCAATGATCTGCAAAATATTTTCAGACCTAGTAAACTTCCCTTCTATTTGAAAGCTGTGGACCGTTAAAATCACTAGTATATTAGCGTAAAATCTTTAAATTTGTTTATATTTTTGTCGTCTACGTTATACTAGTACAAAAAAGGAAAACATAATTCTTTTTAGAGCAATTTTTTTTTTTAAATTCAAGGTTAGATATCTGAAAAATGATAACGGGGAAGGGAAAAATGTTAAAGTTTTATTTATTTAACAATTTTATAAATATTTTACCAAGTTCCATAAAGATTTAATCATTTTTAAAACGCCCTCGTAAACAAATTTCGGTACGTAATATATATTCCTATTACGTTTAAGTTTGATATAGTTGGATTTATAAAGATAATTTGAATTTAATTGTAGTACTGTGAAATGAAAATAAAATGACGGAGATTAATGATGAAGGTAGTTTTAATATGAATTAAAATGCTGGATTGATTGACTGAAGATGGCCAGATTATATAGATTCGTAACCTTAATGCACCATGAAGAAACTTTCTTGAATAAAAAGTAATATTTAGATTTATTTTTTCAAAAACCATTTCATTTCGGCTGTAATTGTTGTTATTTTTAATTACCATTCATATTTTCTCATTAAAAAAAAATTAATACCAGTTTTTTTTTGTTGAAAAATTAAATATTCCTGATATAATTTTTATGTAAGGTCAAAGAATCTATTATGTTAATTGAGAAATAGTAAAAAATGGATGGCACTTTTCATTAGTTTCATTAAGTTTTTTGAAGAAAGATTGTATTAATTAATGTGACTGTAGAATACATATTAGACTATTGATTATTTTCTATTCTTAAAATGCATGTTATTAATAAAAGTTCAAGTTAATCTTCAAAGATATAATGTGATAAGTTATCGCCACATATACTAATTTATAAATGACAATATATATTTTAATAAACCGGGTGTACAAAATATTGATTCTAAATCTTTCCGTTTGATGCTCTACTTTGCAAAGATGGCGATGCCTGAAAAAAAAAACAGCCTTCTGTATTTTCCAGTTAGCTAAATATGAATCTATTGTTATAGTTCAACGTACGTTCTACAGAAAGTTTTATTGTAATCCTCCGAGAGAATTCGTCGCTGCCGTAATCGGTTTAAAAGACCGGATATTTATGCAAAAGAAAAATTACGGAACACCAAGTGTGTCTGAAAAAAATGTTGAACGTGTCCAATTATCAAAAGATTTAATTCTCATATCCCACGCACAAGCTTCAAGCTTATTTTGTGTTTTGTAATGTAGGCCTACCCCCCCTCTCAAATGATATATGTTTTCTTTTAAAATAATTTCTTTCTGTAAACCATTTCCAGTTTTTTTTTTTTTTTTTTTTTTTTTAATAATTAATATTTCTGGCTGTATTCCTATTAATTGGAATTACGGCTATCTGATGATGGAAAACTGGTTGATCAAAAAATTCTTACACAAAGCTGTTTTAACTAAAGGGTTTGTCGAATTTATAATTTAGTTGATAAACCATTCATTTTTTTTTTTTTAATTTACAGACGATTTTCCAACGGATCAGATGAATGGAGAAAGTGACTATCCAATTCGGTTTTCAGTTCTTTAAGTGAAATTTTGTACAGTCAGTCTAAGCATTTTTTTAAGCTGTTTATATTATTTCTTTCTATTAAATTTTATTGTATCATTATCATTTGCTTAAATTTTGTTAACTAAACTGAAGCTTAATTTTTATTTATGTAATTGAATTACAGTAATTAATGTCATTAAAATACTGGAAAAAAAATACGGGAACACTTCATTAGTGAAATTATATTTAATAGTTGTAAGTAATTCATCCGGAGGTCCCGGGTTCGAATTCCGGTCAAGCACAGCATTTCTCACATACGCTACAATTCATTCATCTCATCCTTTGATGATATACCTTAACGGTGGTTCCGGAGGTTAAAAAAAAATAATAATTCGTGAAAATGATCTGTTTACTCCGAATAAACTTATAAAAGTCTTTCTCTTCTTTTTTTATTTTGAAAAATAGATTATTAACTTGATTTTTCTCTGTTTTTTTTTCTAAACAATCGGTTGTACCTAAATTCATTAGTTGTTTACTCTTCTTTTCCAAAGATAATACAATAATGATAACAGAAGTATTTTCGCTCTGTATGGTCGTACATTTTATATATTTTTTCCGAAGTTTAACACACCTTTCCTTCTATGATCAAATTGGCATTGCGTTCCAACTTGTTAAACAAACTCGTAAATTATAAACAATAAATATGCTACTGTTATTAAATCACGACTCGATAAACGTTTTGGTCAAAACAGCTGTATGTGCTTTAATTTTGGCAAGGAAGGTAAGGCAATATTAATTATTCTATTAATATGACGTGAAAAGATTTACGTGTAAATTTTACAATTTTCAAACGAAAAGTAATTTAATTAAGAGAGAAACAGTAAGAGATAGAAATAAAGCTGAGAGAATGAGAATGGTTGAAGAGAAAGATTGATGGATAGAAAAAATACAAATAGTGATTGTGTATGTATGCAAGCGCGCATTCGTAAAGAACTGTTCTCAATAGAATCATAGTTCATTTAGTGTATATCTATTGTAACTTATTAGTCCTTGAAATCATGTTTTCTGACTGAGGGAACTTTACCCGTACTGCACGATTGGATTGCAAAAAATTATCACTACGTATTATGAGCAAAGTTCACTCCGGTCAGCTTAACATGCCAATAATCAAAATAGAATGCACATAGCGTCTTTTTAATGGTTGTTTCTTTATTCAACAGCGAATAATTTTACATTAATTAGCTTTCTATCATTTTCATATTTTCTATTCTCCATTATGACCTCCATATTTTTCATTCTGATATTCCTTATTTATCCTAAACGTCTCGATACCTTTTCATAAGATTCAATACGTGAAGAATTGAATCTCTGAATACGTTTTATACGTTTTCACTGAATAAATAATATATTTAGGGTATATGTATGTAAGTATAAATGTTTATTGCACTGTAACAGCTCAATGGCTGAATCGATTTAGATGTATCACCCTGCGTTGAAATCCTTATGTTACCCAGAATGTCACAGGCTATATAAATATGTACGCAGGATTTGCAGGTTAAAGAACGGGTTTATACAAGTTTATACGGATTTGAATACTAGATCGTGGATACCGGTGTTCTTTGGTGATTGGATTTTAATTAACCATACTTCTTGGGAGTGCAATGGTGTGCTCTTATAATATTTCTGCAAATAATCGTTCGATTTTCAAAATCAAACGCGATATTTGCTAATATAATAAAATAACATGATGAAACCATAACAGAAATTTCAAAATTTATCAAAAATTTTGATACACTCAGAAATGGACCTTATTTATATGGTGCCCATAAAGGAGTATAATTTACTTAGGATTCATGTATATTTGTTTTACCATAGCAGCTCAACGGCTGAACCGATTTAGATGTGTGACACTCCGTTGGAATAATCCTTACGTTATCCGGAGTGTCATAGGCTATATCAATATGGATATATAATGGGTCATTTATTCAGTGATTCTCTGACTGACTGATTGACATTAATTCTAACCGGTAAGAAGACCTCGGAGCGAAAAAGTCGATAGATCTTTTTTGCAGGGGGTGCGCTGAAACCGATCGGAAAAATCCGAAATCTTGAAATTTCCTCCCCGGGGAGGGGGGGAAGTTTACGCCCTCCAAAATTTCAGCGCGACTAGAAACAGATGTCTGGGGAAACTTTTTGTAGAGCCTGTAGAACTTCTTAAAACTCGCGGAAGAAAATTCGGCTCCCGCCTCTCGTTGGGGCCGAAATTCCGAAAAACTTGTTTTTTTAAACTTTTCGGCCGTCTTACCGCTCCCCTGAAACTCTCCCGCGGTCTAAATCGATATTCCTTTATAGGGTTAACCCTGAAGAGTGTGATAAAGCCCACATAAAACATGGGAAAATTCTAGGGGGTCGGGGAGAACCCTAGAATTAAAATTGCATCGTCTTCGGGAGCGTGCAAGCCGCTTTTCGACATCCGAGCAACTTTCTTTACTTATCTGTGACCTACGTTTTTTATTGGTGTCTCCCCTTCGGAAAACTCCAAAGTTTATTGTAGGCTTTTAAACCGATCGAGGGATAAGTAAAAATTTAGATTCGAGGACTTTTTTTTGGTAAATAGTGTATTTTTTTTAGGCCTGCTCATAATATAACGTATAAGGAGACCCTGTAGCGCAAAATTGATTAGAATTCATTTTCTTTAGTATCCTTTGAAACCCTCGGAAACGTTATAAAAATTAGGGAACGCCCTCCCCCGGGAGGGTTCAACTTTTTAAATAAGCATCGGAGCGAAAGAACACAAGAGACCTTTTTTTGTCGGGCATCAAAGGAAATTTAGGAGTCTCTGGTCGGATCCTCCCTCCGACTAATCGAGGGGGCTGTGATTGCGAATAAATTTTTTGAGCCGCCCCCCGAGCACAAGGAAGCCACCGAGCGAAAACCTTCAAGAGACCTTTTTTTATTCTTCGATCAATGAATGTTTAGGAAAAAAAAGAAACCAAACTTTTGTTCGACCGAAAGTCCGAAAAAGCTAATCTCGGTTTTTCACGAGGTTTCGGTATTCACTTTACCCCATAAGGAAGCCTCGTAACGAAAAAACACAAGTATTCCTTTATTCCTCGTTTTCCTTAAGTTTAAAGAAACTTAAGGGAAACTGAGAAACCCAACTTTTATGCAACCTTAAGTCCGAAAAAGCGAATTTTTATATATTTTACGCTATAAGGAAGTCTCTGATCGAAAAAATACAAGAGGCTGTTTTTATTCCCCGTTCGAAGAAACCTAAGGAAAAATTAAGAAACCGAACGTTTCTACAACTAGAGTCCGAAGAAGCTAATTTCTTTTTTCACTAAATCTACATTTCCCTTACCTATACGGTAAAAAAATTTCATACATCCCTGATCTATTCACCCGACGTTGCGAGCGTCAAATAAAAAAAAATAAAAACGATATAGGAATAAGTGAGTTTTTTGTACTGAGGAAAAAATTTAATTTGTTATTAAATTAGTATAGAAAAAGTTATGACTTTAATTTTGCAATAAAATAATTTATGAGGAATGGTGAAAAAAGAAAAAATACCTATATATTAATTATTTTTCGAAAACGTATTAGTTACCAAATAAATCTATATATTAAAAGATAATTAAATACTTACTTAACAAAGCAGTTCTAAGACTAAAAAAACGAACAATAAATTATAAGGTACATTTTCAATTAGACGTAAACCCATATTTCCAAAACAGTCTGTCATAAACGAATTATAAAAATAAATAATTTAATAATATAAGGTAACATTAAAGTTAACTTTGAATTTTATTTTTAAATAATAAAATACAAAACTGTCTATCAACAATAAATTAAAAAATTTTATTGATTCCTATGGACGAAGCAGGAACGATATAAAATGCCGAATAGCACAGGCGAAACGAGTTTTCAGTCAGAAATATAATTTGCTTACATCAAAAATTACTTTAAACGTCAGTAAAACATTTCTAAAAGTATATGTTTAGAGCGTACATGGAAGTGAAACTTGTTCGATCGGAGTACCTGAGAAGAAAAGATTAGATGCTTTTGAAATGTGGTGTTACAGGAGAATGTTAAAAATCAGATAGGTGGATAAAGTAACCAATGAAGAGGTTTTGCGGCAAGTCAATGAAATAAGAAGCATTTGGAAAAATATAGTTAAAAGAAGAGATAGACTTATAGGCCAGATATTAAGGCATCTTGTAATAGTCGCTTTGATATTGGAGGGACAAAGAAAGTAGATGGGAAAAATTATGCAGGCACGAAATGAAACGACTGGCACTAGACAGGGAATCTTGGAGAGCTGCATAAAACCGGTCAACTGACTGAAGACAAAAAATAATTGATTCCTACTTCCGGTACCATATGATGTTTTTTTTTAAACTGTACTATTACTAATACATTAAGATGTAAATAACATGTAGTCAAAAAGATGACTAGTATTTGGAAGATAATATTTTAAGTATTATTTTCAACCAGTTAACTGAAGATAATTTACATTTAGTAGAAAGTTGTTTACAAGGTAACGTTTTTGTTCTAATGATACCTTATGAATTTAATTCCCACTGTTTTTCATACACGCATGCGCATGTATATTTAAATTTACTATACGTTATCATTTGACATTCAGTAATATGTTTTTTTCTAACCAATCAGAAAAATTCATAACAAAAAAATCTCTAAAAAATAAAAGGACAGGGGAAAGGACAATTTCGTGGAGCATCAAACTCATGAAGGCAAGAGTAATAGATGTATTTTGCATTTTAGAAGGAATTAGGAAGACTTAGACCTACAGAATTAAAAATTAGGAAAGAAGTGATCATGATTAACATCTTAGGGAAGCTGGAAATTAAAGATATCTTCAAAGGTACATGACAAAAAATACCATTCAGAAGAAAGGGTATCAAAGACTTCTCAATGTATTGGAAATTCATCTCGACCACAATCTTTCAGGAAATTTAGGAATATTTAAAAAGATGAGATCAGCATTAATTATCAATAATGAAGGCCTTTTTATTTGTTGGATATCCAATATCATTAGTTAAGCCTTTCAGATAACTCCCGAATAGCAAACGAACTCCTTGCAAACAATAGAATTAAACACGAACAAAACGAAAGCAAATATACCAATTTTTAAATTGCCTTTTTATTAAAAAAAAAAAAAACGGCATAGTACTATTCTCAGATTAGAATTTATATCGTATGCAGATAAGCAAAATTAAGTCTTATCAACATTATTAAAAGAATTCCTGTTTATAAATACATATAAACTATTTTGTACATATGACTACTGATTTTATTCATATTTCCTTTTTTTACCTAAAAATCAATGATAATTCATTTGATGATGTAAAAATTAAAATCATCTATCAGGTTTACAGGCAATTTTCAAATACTTCGAAATCTATAAGCTAGATTTCTTTTTAACGATTTTTCGAAGAAAGTACGGTATTGTCTTTCGGTCCCATGTGAGAGTGGGCGTTAAAAGAAATTTTCTTTACATTTTGAGATATGAGGATTACGAAAATATCATTCACTTATATTGTGGTTTCATTATATACATTTATTTTTAAGCCTATTTATACAATTTTGTGGCTTGAAAATTTCCAAATGCAGTAGGTTAATTTCATTGAAATTTTAGATATGCTCTATTAATATATTTGAAGTTATGCACGTAAAAGTTTGATGAAATTTGGTTCTTGAGTCAGTTTACATTATCAACTTTACATTAAATTGAGCTGGGCAAGTTAGAAGCGTAGCTTACTGTGTTGATCTAATGGTTAATGCGACATCGTACATATGGACATTTCGAAATCGAGAGTTCTAATGTTCAAATCCTAGTAAAAGTAGTTACTTTTATACGGATTTGAATACTAGATCGTGGATACCGGTGTTCTTTGATGGTTGGGTTTCAATTAACCCAGGAGTGGTCGACCTAAGATTGTACAAGACTACACTTCATTCACATTCATACATATCATCCTCATTCAGCCTCTTAAGTAATACCTTATGATACATAAGGTATCATAAAAAACCTAAACATAAAAAAGTAAAGGTAAAGGTAAAAAAAAGGTAAAGGTACCCTAAACATAAAAAATGGAAAGAAAAAATGTTGATGTCTCTTTAACTGTGACATCTTCTCTGTACCAATATTGTTCGGCATATTCAGGTAGCGTAACTTAATTTGAGGGTGGTGAAGACTGGGTATATGTTTCAAGGGGGAAAAAGGAAACATTAACGAAAATAAATTATCGCAACACATTATACTTGCCGTTTCTTTTACACACTAAGTATAAAAACAGATTTAAAAAATCAATTATGAAAAATTTATTAAAAGTATTTTTCGTAATACAAAAAAATTTACATAATACTTAAATTCCTGATTACAAAAGGAAAGATAAGAAAGTTATTAGGATGGGGGCCCACCACCCCACTCCCGCTTAATCCCACCCCGCCACTATCGTTATTGTCCTACCATTTTTGTTTCTTTCTCCTTTATTTAAATTAGATCACCTTTTGTTTAATTTATATATACCTTTTTTGTATTAAACTTTAGGTTGTTAGGTTTCTGTAGAGGTTCCTTTTTGTATTTCTTCTAATTAATCCTTTTTCTTCCGAAAGGTTGTTGAGTAACTTTTTCCTGGTTTTTATTTAAATCAAGTAAACTTTTCTTGTTGAGTTTCTTGTAAAAAATGAACTTGTTCTTGCACTCGAAACTTGTTTACTTTTTAAATTTAACTTTTTTAAACTTAAATTTGGTTATATATTAAAAACTTATTACTTTTAGATAACTATTTGTTTATCTTGTTTTTAACTAAAATTCTGTGTTTGTTATCTCCTTTTAGTTTTGTTTGAACTTGGCTGTTTCTTGATCTAGATTTACTCTTCTTTTTTCTAGGTAAAAGGTTTTCTTTTCTCTTTTACAAGAGTAAATAAGATTTTTTTTAATTAAAAGACTTCCTCTTTTATATAGTTATAAGTTAAAAATTTTTGTTTTTAAACGAAAGGTTTTCTTTTTTCTTTTACAAAAGTAAATAAAACTTTATTAAAATATTTCCTTTTTTATTCCCTTATAGATTAAAACGTTTTCTTGTTGGATAAAAGGTTCTCTTTTCTTTTCTCTTTTACAAGAGTAAATAAGACTTTTCTTTATTAAAGGACTTCCTCTTTTATTTGGTTATAGACTTTTTTCTTTTAGATAACTATTTGTTTACCCTTTTTTTAAACTAAAATCCTCTGTTTGTTCTCCTTTTAGTTTTGTTTGAACTTGCTGTTTCTTGATCTAGATTTACTCTTCTCTTTTCTAGGTAAAAGGTTTTCTTTTCTTTTCTCTTTTACAAGAGTTAATAAGACTTTTTTTTTATTAAAGACTTCCTCCTTTATTTGGTTATAGATTGAAAGTTTTCTTTTTAGATAACTGTTTATTTACCTTTTTTTAAAATTAAAATCCTGTGTTTGTTATATCCTTTTAGTTTTGTTTGAACTAGCTGTTACTTGGAACTGTTGTTCTGTTAACTCAAACTTTACCGCTTCGTAAAACAAATTTGTTAGGTTTTTATTTTAGCAGTAAAGTTACAGATATGTATTCGTAACAGAAATTCTAACAGAAATGATTTTAAAATATGATGGTAGTTGCTTAGTTACTGATTAAATATTGTTAAAAAAATTACATTGTTTT
>JAAAKQ030105526.1:0-32619 GCA_010016005.3 Zanna intricata
TAATAAAATTATTGTTTTATATGAACTTGTCTTTTATTTATAGCCTATCGGAGGTCGAAAAAAAAACGGCCCTCGTAAATAGTTTATAAGCTTGTAGTAGCATAACTATTTAGACATTATTACTGATAAATCTTTTTCTCGGTCTGAGAAAATTAGTATTATTTCTGCTCGATTGCGTAGTATAAAATGTAAAATATATCATCTACAGTTTCGTTTCCCTAATTATGTTTTACAAAATATATAATACAGATTATCTGAGTCGATCTAAAGAAATTGTATCTCTGCACGAGGATATGTTGAGGATTGTTATATAAATGTTGTCCTTTCCATTCAAAAAACAAGTAATCAAAACTATTCTAAAAACCTATAACAATAGAAATATTCCAAAAAATGCCCAAGACTTTCTTAGAATCAGCAGACTTCTATCACCCAGAGGTCTGGTGTATAGAAATATTATAACGGATAACTTTTTAAAAATAAAAAATTGAACTATGAAACTCGTAACACACCTTATTTTATACACCGGCCTTGTAATTAGTACGGCTATCTTACGTTGTCATATCTTGTTCCGAAGTTTTCCTCAGATTTGTCATCGGGCACATTAATTATATTTCTATGAAGAAGTTAAAGGATGACATTCTTAATTTTTGTTTAACTATTTAATTAATTTTAAGTAACATAAAAGAGAGAAATAGAGAATAGAATATTAATGTTTATGAGGATAAGGAGATTTTTTAGTTGTTATTTTATGTTAATTAATCATAAGTTATGAGTTTTGTTTTACGTTCTATTTTTCAATGGCATTATTTCTGTTTTTTGTTTTAATTCTGTATTTATTATTTATTTGGAAACCCTTGACAAACTATATGTGGTTTAGGGGATCCTATAAAAATGTAAATTGAATGAAATAAATAATAAAAAAAAAAAAAAACAAAAAACAAAAACTACTACTATAATAAATATTTAATCAGGGCTAATCGCATTACTTAATCTGTAGCTGATCTGAAGTTAAACTCATACGACATAATAAATATATTTTAAATGATTTTTAAGAAGGTGACATTAATATAATCTGAGACAGCTAGTGAGAAGAGCTCGCTGTTTGAGAATTCTCGAACGAAATGTTCTCAAGAACGAAAGGTTTTATTCTAGCTAATAAGTCAGCATCCACTTTACCTGTCAAAAAACCGCTTTATATTTTTGTCTATAAATGTGACCTGTTTTCTAGTAACTGTAAGTGCGAGTGTGAAAGTGACATGTTTGTATCGAGTTTGCTTTAGAATTATAAATCATACATGGTAGTATTTTGTAATGTGCTACATCATTTGTAGTACGAGTAGGTTTGAACGGGGGCTGTGAAGTGACGGTTACTGTAGCATGGTTACGCGCAACTCCTGCTTCCAAGAAAAACTAAAAATAAAAGTAAAAATAAAAACTGGGGAAAATGTTTTTAAAATGAAACTTCGCATTATAATTTTAATTAATAAAAAACGATTGAAAATTATAACCACCGGGTTCGTAATTTTTTTTAGATTTTTGGACTTTATTAACGACCCCGTTTTTAAGGTTATCGTATAAGATTAGCTTACGACAGAAATGATTTAATTTAAAAAATTCAAACAATTTTTCAGAACTTTATACAATATTTAAACTTAAAAATCTATTTTTTTAAGTTAAAATTTTTTTTTAACGAATCGAATACTTAATGCTGTCATGTTATTAATGTCATGTACTACTTTTTAACTAAAAGTATTGAAAGTGTTGTTATAAATTTTGTAAAATTTCTATTTCTAATAAGCTAATTTAATATTTAACATTTTATTTTACATTAAATGTGGTTTAAAGTATACCGATCGGGAAGATTTGAGAAAAAATTGAATGCAAGTATAAAGATTGCAACTATTCCTTTTATACGTCTTAAAACTTTGATTTCAATGACTGGTTTGTTTTTTAGTTTTTGCTGTTTCTAGACGCGCTTCAGTATCATGAACCAGCCCCTTAACAGTTTTGTAGATTTTTACTTTCATCTCTTCATCAAGGCATGTATTATTCCATACCACACCCTTTGTCCCACTATTCTGTAAAATTTCTCTTCTATCACTCTTTATACTTGTCCGAAACTTGCGATTAAATATCCGAATAGTTGGAACTCGCTGAACGATTCCATTGTCTTTAGAGAGATATTAATTTAGCTTTATTAATTCAAATCCTTGTATTATTATAAAACTAGCCTAAAGATATAGTTGTTTATTTAATCAACTAATAAGCGTTTGGAAGTTATCAATCTGCTATAATACAATATCACCATCATAGGACATTATATTCACTTCCTTTTGTCGGCTTTATATCCAGGCTTATCCGTTATGTAATTAATCATTTTCTTTTACGCGCCGTATATTTATATGATATTTTCTCTAATAATTTTATTTCAACATACGATTTTGATATTTATAATACTTTTTCACTTCATAATCTTTACTCGAACTTTTGAACAAGACATACACATATTATTACATTCGATCATTCTTTTGTTTTTAGTTCATATGCAGGCTAAAAAAATATCTGCACGCTAAATAAATATAAAAATTAAGAGAAAACAATCTAGGAAAAGACTCCCATACAAAACTCTCAAAACGGCCTTTCACTAACCGTTCAATTTTTTTCAGATTTAATTCACTAATACTTTTCTATTGTGAATTTTTTGTGATTATGCAATATAAACAATCTTAAATTAGTCTTATATAAAATAATAAAAACTAATAATAATAAATTATATTGTAATTAACAGATAGTATGAATTCCGCATATTTTCTTCTGTATCTATCTCTTCTGCAAAACAGAATGTACATACCTTCCAAAATTTCACTCCGGTCCGAGACACTACCTTTAACTGTCACCGATCTTTTCCCTTCCTTCTTCCGATCCTCCAACACGTTCTTCCCATTATATCTGCGGTCTTCCAAATATTCTTCTTTCTTCTGATCTCAAACAGAAGGAAGACGAGGTACTCTCGAGGTGAGCCTCGACTACGCCTCACCGTATTTTGAACATCTGCCCTTATCTTTTGTCCAAATCGGTCTGATGTTAACTCCTAACTCTTCTCTGATGTTTACATAGTTTTTGACATAGTTGTTTTCTCTACCACCCCGTCCACCGGTCTTCTATTGCTTTTATTCTGCTATTATGCTTTCCGATCGCAGTCCACGTTTTAGCTTCGTAGAATAATGTCGGAAGGGATGCTGTTTAATAAAATTTTTTTACATTAATATCCGGCTAATTTTTTTTTTACCTTCCTTATTATGTAGGTCATCGAGTAGAAATAAACGATTAAAAAAAAAACTATTTTTTAATTCATCCAATTCAATCTAAAACATAAGAAATTCTTTCTTTTTTTTTTAAATTTTGATTAAAAAAAACACAAGATTCTTACTGGCAATTAGAATAAAATTTGGATGACTGAAAATCAGTGAATCGGAGTAAGAAAGATAGTGGAAGAGTCTTTCCATAAAATATATAATGTATATTATTTTATGATCAATTCTCTTATTGAATGGAGTGAAAAAACTTACTTTTGATGCAGAAAAAATCTACATCCAGCGGTAATAATTATATATTTTTCTCCAGCTGTAATATGTATCCTAGAGATAAGGTCATTAGCGACTACGATGCAGCATTTAAAAACCGACTCGATTTTATTGTCATAGTTTAAAACTAATTGGAAATATATTTAAAAATTTACGATTATGAATAATAATATTTTAACAATATAAATTTAAAATTAATTAGTCTCATTTAAAATTTATAGCGCTACTGTTCAGTACCTTCATTTTCAGTAAACTTTAAATTTTATTGAAAAGTTACAGAAAAAAATTTGTCTCTATCTTTATTTCTAATTACAAGGTACGTCTGTGAATATATTATGACGGTTCTCTATCTTTTATGGAATTCCAGTTCCTTTATAAAAGGTTCAATCTTATCTGTCGGTCTTATGTTTATTGGGGATGGGGCTGAGAAGGAAAGTTGTTATTGATGATCTGGATAGCTTGAATTTTAATATTCCGATGGTCGTAGATCAACTGAAGTGTTTAGAACTCCTTTTGTGACCACTTCTGCACATAAAAATCTTCTCGATTAATTTTCTTAGGAAATGCTAATTTATATTTTGACGGGTATGATATTTGCAAGTCAAAATGTTTTCATGCATTACAAAGATGCGTAACATGTTTATATGGATTCCAATTTAGATGTGTGTGTGTGGGGGAGGGGAGGGTGCATGTGTATGTCTTAGAGAGAGTGCGTGCGTGGATGTTTGTGTATTATTATTATTCTATATTTTTTCGTTTGATTGAATTTTTTTTACTGCATTAAAACTGTTGTATTTTCTTTTTACTTATACTCTACTTATGAAAATTTATGTTGCACGATCGTATAGTTTCTGAAGCGCAAAAGTGAAAATAAATAAATAAGGCAACATGTCGATTATTAAGTGTTAAATGAATAAGAGAAGACATTCATGCACAGTTTTCAATTTTTTCATCACTGCTAAACAAAATTATTTTTTTGGATCGTTCTAAAATCTGCTCTCGCTTGTTTATCTAGTTTTTTGTTATTTAAAAAAAAATAATTTGTCTATCTTGATCATTTTTTTGTTCCATTAGTTTATTCCGACGACAAAATCAGGATGAATCCTTAATCGAGTGCTATGATGAATGATAATGAATTTTGTAGCTTTTGAAAATTTCCGTACCTGATCCAGACTATAACAGAATATGGTAAACGTTAGAAAGCTGGCTCTCGTAATTTTATTTATAAGTTACATGGATGTGCTATCGTTTCCAAATACGTAGTTCAAACTTCGTGAAAAAATTTTTTCCTTGAAACGCTTCAATACATCCGTAGTTCATAAAAGAAAATCTAGCCTTCTGGTCTTCGTTCTCCCTTCGATAAGTTATCGTGAAACAAACCAAAAATTCGAAAGTTTAACAGAATCTTTTCGTAGTTCTGATCGATTAACAATAATAATAAAGATTTTAAAATAAATGTTTGGTATTGTGTGGGATAAAAATAAAAAAAATATATATGTTTATCAGCATCTTTATGTACAGAAAAATGTTTACACCCCATAAAAAATATTAATATCGATTATACAAATTAAAATTTTTTAAATTAATTGTAGAGTTCAATAGATCGAACATAATTTTTTTCTATCTCGGAGAATAATCGTGATAGATTGTGGGAAGATTAGGATCCGGCGGGGGATGATTCGATTCTTGGCTTCCGTTGTTGTAAAGTAACGGAAACGGAGGTGTCATATTGTAATCAGGAGTTCCACTGCCACTTTCATCTCTGGTACCGGGCACTGTTGGCTTTGGAGCGCTGGAAATAAAATAGAGAAAAGAATAGTGTACTATATATTACACATATAAATAAAAAACGCCAAGATACCTTAACATACCACTTATTAATACCAAGTTATATATTGCAGGGTGTATATTTTTTTTTTTATCTGTGATTGCCCTCAAACGGCAGATTTTATTTCCTTAGAAATTGCGGCCGTCTGTAGGAAAACGTATCTACATTAAAAGAAAATTAATAGGAAGAAATCACCAGGAAGGAATAGACAAGAGTCTCGAGAAAAATTTTCAGGGGACAGCGTAATGAAAATAGTGTCGAGATATATTTTTTTTATCAAAGCCGATTTTTTCGTTAAATTTGCACAAGAACAACCTGTTACTATTATTTACTGCAAATTACGGTTTGTAGATTGAGGTTTCAAAAGCAAACATGTAATTAAAATATCAGTGGTCGACAAACACTGGAGCGTTAATTTTTAACGGTTAAAAATGTCTTATTTTTTCTAGCTTAGCTAAATGAATAACAAGTATTTTATTAAGAAAAAAATTAAACGAACACAAATACAATTTAGTCATAAACTTTTTAGCAAATTCTTTACTAAAATCTATTTTTCGCTAGCAATGATTTGCTATACGGTTGATCTAATCGGCGTAAGCACGGTCAATCAATTCGAATAACACATCTAGAAAGAGACTTTTTTTTGTAATGTTTACAATCTTCGAAAATAATTTTTCCACTAATAGCGTAGTTAGATCACGTTTCCGTACGATAATGTTTTTTTTTTAAATCTATAAATCTACTTTCAATGAGAAATCGTATACTGCACATTTTATGACATATCGTTTAAAACATTAAATTATAATAGCAAACAAATTAGACTATAAAAACAAGATATTTAACTCCATAGTGCTTTGACATCAATGCCCTTGATAATGATATTCGGTACATCCACCGATCTAATCGAAGTTTTATTTGTATTCGTGTAGTTTAGTTTTATTTATTAGTTCTCAGGAAAATACCGGAACTTATATATAAATATTAAAAAAAAAACATTATCAGTATTAAGATCGTATAAATTTTTATAGAATTTAAAAATATTTTACCTCGGTAAAGTAATATAACCGCCTGTATAAGGTGGGGGTGGTGGTTGAGGCGGTGGCGGTGGTTGAGGCGGGGGAGGAGCTTGTGCTGCAGCATGAAAGTGTGTTCCAATAGCTGAATAATCAGAAACATAAGATGATCCTGTATGTAATCCTTGTCCGTAACGTCCTCCATCAGCCAGCAATCCGCTGTTACTTAGGCAGTAATCTAATAAAATAAATATGTAAAAATATGCAAATTACTTATTAATAAATATAATGTAGCAAGTAAAGTAAAAATGTACATCTAACTTACGTTTAAGTATAATAAAGATCCGATTATCCGAGCTGTAATCTTCGAAACGTTTGGCTTAACAGAGGTTCCTTTTATTTTATTAGTTTCGAAAAAATCGCTACGGAAACAAGTTTATGGTTTCTTAAACAGAATACAACGCCTGCCCACTTTTGTTGTGAAAGGCCTGAGAAATAAAATATCGATGAATCAATTAAATAATTGTACGGAGAGGTATTCATTAGTCTCACATAACTACGTACAATATTATTGTTTGAGTATTTACTCCACCGATCAAGTTAAACGAAAACGTTCAAACTCAATCGAGTGGTTTTCTCGTACTGTCAAATAAAACAGTTGTTAGTTTATTTATCAATTTGTTTAAAATCAGTACTCCTAAACTTTTTTTTTTTTTTTTTTTTTTTTAATAAGCTTTGATTTCGATGAAACCAAAACCTGTTGATCGACGAGTAAAATAAAAAAATCTGGTTACCTATATAGATAAAACCTTCTTGAATACCTATTTGTATTATTTATAAAACTATAGCTAAAAGGGCAATTTTTCTAGAGTAGAGGGGTTTACAATATTAGCTGCCACAACGAAAAACTTATCGTAAAGTCTTCGAAATGGGACCTTTCACCCTTTTACTTAAAGAAATCAACTATTATATATATTATTATTATAGTTGTAATTACCTATGTATGTAGGAAATTTCTTTAAATGTATGGTGAACGAAATTTAGGTTTTTTAATAAAAGATGTATTTGAAATTTACAATTTCATTTTTTTTTAGATTTTATTCCTTTAAAATAATAAATAATTAATTTATAAACGAAAACTTAGATCGTAATTTTTGTTGAGCGTAGGTAATCGGGTGAAATAGGGAGGGAACTTTATTTCTTTTAAACAAATTTAATTCATTCGTTTTTCGTTTAATGAGGTACTATATCATTTTTTCAAGCGTTAGTATTTTTGCTTTTCACTTTGAATAATAACCTTATATACCGGTGACATATCCAATTAGTCTGGCTAATGGTCTGTTTGTCTAAACGTGGGTGTAAAGATGTGAAATATTACAAATGTACGGCTAAGATTTAAAAAAAAATTCAGGTTACTTCCCTCATAATATTATTTTAAAGGATTTGTTAAAGATCATCGGAGGAGGGATACCTCAGACGCGTTCGCCGGCGCCGATATTAAGGTTTAAATAACGGAGGAAAATACATCATGCTAATGACATAGCAGGATTAGATTAATGAACTAAAACGGAAACAATTTCTACTCGAGACACAAATGATTTGCTCGCTTGACGTGCCGTGTACTATTTATAGCCGCTACAGTGGCAGCCGGCTGCTAAAGTTCTGGCTCGTTTCCCGCTGAGATACAATACCTTGTGATACCTTGTTATTTCATCCCTACCTATCGCTCGACTATAATCGCCCGGCTTAATGCTTAAAACAATGAAACTTACACTTTTATTAATTTAAAATAACACTAATTAAAGACAACATTATATACAACAAATTACGAAACAATAAAGAATGTTCGGATTTATACATCGATTTTAAACCGATTGAATAGCTTTTTCATCTTTTTTGTAGGTAAATTAGAAAAAAAGTGTATTTATTTTTACCGATATCCAATCAAAAAAGTATTTGTTTGAAAGATCCTCGTAAGTTACTAATACTAAAATATGTCCCTTAGATCGCCATGAATTCTGAGTTAAGGTCGACTTACAGGAATCTAACGCGATACGAATTCTCAAAGACGATTTAATTTTGTACCTTTCAGACGCCTCATGACAGTTTAAAACCGTCTACTACTTGAGACGAACCGATTAATCGCTTTGCGAATCGCATGGGAATCAATGGAGGCTCTCACTTCTCCTCAATCCGATTTACCAAAAGAATATATGAAACGATAAAAATAAACAAAAGCGGTAAGCTCCTTTCCAAAATCTCTATGCATAACCTTGCTTACACATTACGCGGCTCTGATAAATCGCTTCGCTTAAAATAACTTTAAAAAATAGGAAATTTTTTCGATTTCTTTAATTTATTAATCCTAGTTTTATTTTCATCTCAGCAGCCAAATGCGTCTGAAGATGTCACTTTTAGCAAAAAACGTACTAACATTTAGGTGAGTCATCGAATACAATATTACTTGGCATTATCGACATAATCTTAATTTTTATATTTTACGTTCAATTTTTAATCTTTCTGAGCTCACGAAGGAGGAATTTGGTAGGTTTTTGCCTCCAGACGTAACATTGTGTCCGTAGATAATCTTTTTTTTTTTTCTGTTTTGCTGCTTCGGTTTAAATAAAAAAAGATTATGAATTATATATGTACGATAGACTCTGTAAACTTATGATCGTAAGAGACCCGACGTGAGTAAAAAATAAAAAAAAAAAATCCAAAGCAAAAAAAAAAAAGAATAAAAAACTGAAACAAATGTATAAAGCGACAAATCAATTTAACCTTCTCTGTCGAAAAACAACTACGCTTACTGAGTAGGAGCGATTTTGTAAGATAATTTGACATTATATTGTTTTATTATCTTTGTAGAAATTTGTAAAAACAAATATCTACTCTAATCGAAGGAAAACGATTGTCATCGAATAGGGTAGAACTTATAAAAAATTATTTCCGATAATCTTTTTACTTTTATTTATAAGTAAAATATTCATTTTACTGTTTGGTGGGGGGACTTAGGCACCAGATAGACATAGTTTGCGGCCAAGTCAGAACTGAAGTCAGGTATCTCCTCGTTTCTGAATGCAACCGACTTGTCGCATCAAAGTGGACATTAATTAAATCGTAAAACATATTAAGGGTGATGAAACGATAAGAGAAAGTCCTGTATCAGTTTTTGTCTGATCTTGAAAGTAATATTTAATAATGAATAATTCTTATCGAATTCTTTCGTTAGTTGGCTTCATCTTCAATCGTTAATTATCCAAAAATACGTATGAAAACTCTAAAATTAATTTATGAAGTTTAAAAATAATATTTTTAAATTCTTCGCAATTACAGCGTCTTAATGAATGCCCTTAACACAATTATATCGGTTCGGTAATATTTCTCAGACGGTCTCAAACAGACCGTTTTTGAGATGTAACGAAACTTTAAATTTAACTAAACTAATTAATTAACCCCTAATTTTGCTTTATTATTAGCAAACTTTTAAGATAGATGCAGTGGAGATGTAGATGAGCTTGAGCCAAAGTATTTTGCCTTCAAGAGACGTGGCTGGTTTGACCCGCTCTAAAACTGCTTTCTTGGTAATTTTGGCTGTCCATGGTATTCGCAACATTCTTCTCCAGCACCATAGTTCGAAAGTATGAATTCTTCTTCTATCTTCCCTTTTCAGATTTCAACTTTCACATTCATAGATTGTTATGGGGAAGATGATGACATGGAATAGTCGGCACTTAGTGCCAAGACTAGAATCTTTATTTTTCCAGATTCGGTTCATGCTCAACATGGCCTTCCGGCCCAAGCTTATTCGCCGTCTGATTTTTAGACTGCACTCACCATTTCGAGTGATCATGGATCCAAGAAAGATCAAATAATTAATGTCGACGTTAATATAGTCGATAAAGTATAGATTGATAACCTTGTGATAACTGTGATCTTCTCCTGAATCCAACACAAATTCGCAATGTGATCACGGTTGCTACGACCACGTCAAAAACCAGCTTGGACATCCGATAGCTGTGCATCAATGGTCGATTCAAGTCGGTTTTATATGACTTTCAATAACACCTTACTTGCATGGGAGATCAAGGATATATTCCGGAACTTTGAGCAGATACGAGCATCACCTTTCTTTAGTAATGGGATGGAAACAGATATTTTCCAATCAATTGGCTATGTGCCAGGTTTCCAGATTTTTTGACATAATGCTGGATTTCTGCTGGTAAAATAGGTCTGAGCAGTTCTACCAGAATAGTGTCTATGCCAGAGCTTTGTTATTTGGGAGCTTTTTCAGAGATCAAATCACTTCTTCTTCTTCTTCTTCTATTATTGATGGTTCCAATTCATATGGGATACTTACAGCTGGTGACAGAGGCGTATTAGTGCTTGTATTAATTCTTCTATATACCGTCTCTGTCGCATCGTTCTTTGATATTGACTTGTTCAGTCAAGTCTTTCCCGTTCTCATCCTTGATGGTCGCTTTGCGAGCAGTGAAAGAGTTTTGACTTGTTTTACTTGAGCATAGAGACCTCTGGTGTGACCTCTAAGAAACTCCTTTATCGCTGCTTGCATCGTTGCTCCCAAAACGCTTACTTGTCTTGTCTAGCGGCACGTTGAAGAGCAGCATTTAGTCTCCTGAATTCATATCTATTGTCAACAACTCGAATGGTCATAATCTGATTGTTAACTATTATAACTTTCCACAGCACGTGCTGTAAGCTTATTTGCGATGAAGATCACACCATCTCTTTTGATGCTGTCACGACCAGAATAGTAGATAGTGAAGTTATCAGAGGTAATATTGCCATTGTCTGTCCAGTGTAGTTCACTCACATCGAGTTGACTGACATAAGGTGGGGTCATTTCTCATTTCACAATATCTAACTTTCCTTGTGACATTCCGCGTACACTCCATGTTACAATCCTTTTGATTTTTTTTTGGCTCAGGCCTCCCTACGTTCTCCGTGGGCTACATCAGCGGCTGGGTGCTCAGGAGTGTTTCTCCCACCCACGTCATAAATTATCAAATTGGGTACTTGTGGAAAACTGACGCTCTCCCCCAGTTGCTTGTTCGGTACTTCGTAGCCTGGGGGTCCTATCACTCCATATCATATTTGAAATTGTTGAAGTACCTTCTATAGAATTTTCTTGGCAAGAATAACGGGATGGGTCTCCAGATCCTTTCCAATGCCCTGTAATTGGCCTTTGGTCTGTGATCTCCACAGTTCACCTCGTCACCTCGTTGAGGAATACAGTGGGACATTGGGGGGGGGGGGAAATATAGATATAGATTACTTTATTTAATGTAAATTTAATTTTATTATTTTTTAATACTATTCATTCGATTGTTTTGAATCATTCAGTTGAAACCGTGTTTCACAGTTCATTATTCACTTAATTAAAGTTTTTGTTTCAACCGACAAACCTCCACTACTACACATATATATTTGTTTTCGAGAAGAAATGTATCCAGAAACCTTCTCAGTTATGCCAAGAAACATGGATAAAAAGTTAGTAGAGATAGATCGGGTAATTTTTTTGTTAATCCTGAACAAAAAAAATCTCTTCCTCTTATATAATAGTATAAATTTTTTAAGTTCATTGACATACTCATATGTGCAAATACCGAATTCTTGAATCCCATCTATTTCAAAATACCTATTTATTAAAAAAATGGGCCTTCAAATTTATTACGGTTACCGATTACCGGTTATGGATGGTAAATTTATACGTACGAGTATAGCAAGACGGGTTTTAACTTATCATTCACCGTCGCGGACTTTATTCTATTAATAAATAACTTATCCGACGGATGTATAACATTAATTATTACACTAATTCTTTTTTTTTTGTTGTAATAGACAAATTTTGTTTTGATTAATTTTAATGTGTTGATAACACTTATGTTATTTAAATTGCACATTTATTTTGACAACTAATGTGTGGTTTTTATGTTTTTGTTAACAAAAAGAAAAAACCTCAATTAAATCTGTTGCTAATCAATCAACCGGATAAAGAATTAAGATATAAATATGTCAGACGTGGTAAAAAATGAAAGTTTATTTCTTAAAATAAAATAATTACACTCCGATATGTTAAACTCTCGAATTCAAATCGAGACTGTAAATCGAATTAATGTACATATCATATCATTATATCGTACAATATACATATCTTTAAATATACAAGTATTGTAAATAACACTTGTGATTTATTTAATAGCACATCTACAGAATAACAATACTCGAATTGTAATTTTAAAAAGAGGAAAAGAAATCATATTTATTTAGCTAAAATTTTAACCCGTTTAATTTCTTTCTCAACGATTACAAATCGGGAAGATTTTAACGTAAGATAAGCTACAAACGGAAACGTTTTACTTCGCATCGGCGCACAGCTTAGGTAAAAACGAATACTAGTAAGGTTAAAAGTAAATGAATATCGCCAAATTAAGGGCAGTAACAAACAGGAATGTAACTACAGATACAAGATAGTTCAATAAATATAGTAAGATAGCTCAATTTCAGTGAAATTTTACTGACTCCAAACGCTAAAAAATTTTTAATTAACGAAATTTCAAGATGTTGATTTGCGGAGTGCGCCTTAATTCTTGAAAAATATTTTTCAGTCTCTAAATATTACATAATAACTGTAAATTCCGTAATATATATTGCTTATGAAAGGTAAAATAAGTTGAGATTTTAGAACAGAAGTATGAATAAAACACCTTAAATTGCGGGTCGAACTTAAACGCCGGATTTTAAATTAAAATGTAATTTTTCACGTTACTGCACTAAGTACAAACTATAACATGAATAGATCGTTTATTAAAAAGTAAATTAATACGGCCAAATTTTTAAATATAATTTTTATTTGTTTGAACTGAATGATCCACAGCTTATCAAGATAATTTTCTTTTTTTCTCAAAAAAAATTCAACACCTTTACTGGAATTTCTTAAATACAGAGTGACTCGATCTATATATATTATAAATCATTTAATAAAAATATTTTATAATTTAGTTTATTATTCGCGTGTAAAATTAATTATGCTAAGATAGTCTATTCAGTAAAAATACAACTGTTTATTATTAAAATAATATTTTACCTTTTCCTCCATGTCCGGTTGGAAATCGACTACAAGGTGATAGACGTCTTACTTGCGTACTTGTATGCCCCGGAGAGCGTTGATGGTAATGACTATTTGCGATTTGCATTTGATTTAGTGTTTCGGAGTCACTGAAACAAAACATTTCTATTTAGAAATAAGCCTACAGAATTTGCTTAATATAACAGTATTATAATTTAACCGGTTACTAATTTGTCATCGCATCTGACTTGGATTTTTATCATCCAGATAAAGATTATGTTTCTCGTTCGATGTCTCTTGATAATTTTTTTTAATTTTACGTTTATATTTTCTTAAAGAAAAACATAAGAAATTTAAATGAAGAAAAACAGGAATAAATATACCGATTAAAAAATGTTTATTTATATCATTAGAGTGACGGATTTCTGAACTTTTTTCGGTTAAATTTTTGAATTGTTTATGATGGAGGATTAAGGGAAGAAAAATGAAAAGGGTAGAAGATTTGGAAAAATAGTGGAAGCAGAAGAAATAAAAAATTGGGGAAAATGAAGAATTTTGCCGAGGACCAACAAAGTGGAGAAGAAATATTGATGATATTTCTTCTTAACAGATTTTTGATGAAGAAAATTTAGTAAACCTGCTTTTAGATATTGTTGTGACGGAATTCTTTGACGTTGTTAAAATAAAATAAAATTAAAAGATACCTAAATCTGCTGGAGTTTGTTTTCCGCAAACTGGTACAAATAATACAAGGATTGCACACTTCAAACAAACATGCGGTCTGAAATGTCGGTGAAAATAACAAGTATGAGTAAATAACTTCAATAGAAAAATATGAATGACATTGTATTACACAGAGTGTATCACGAAGTTCCTTCATAACCTAACTTACCAATGAAAATAAAAAAAGTTCTTTAAACATATGTCCTTCGTTTGCGAGTTACGGCTAGTGACTTCCCGGTGAATTGAGGTCATATTGAAATTTGTAAGACTTAATTAAGAAACAAAATTAGTGATTTCTTATGGTTTTTGAAAATAGGCCCTAGAATAGTATCTGCAGTATTTTTTGAGAAATATGGGGTGAAAACCAATAAATTAGAGTAAAAAAATCCCGTTTTTTATGTTGGACGTACAATAACTTTGTAAATGCATATTCATTACAAACTATTAAAAGAAAAAGTAAACTGTCTTTAAGTTCTTAATAAAAATCTTATATTTTTTTGGATTAATCTCTACTACTACAGACTGCAGGTTATCGTACCGTTTTTCTGCGGTAATTAACTCGATTTAATGTTTTCCGTATTTTAAAATTTGTAAAAGCTCTGAAATCTTACTCGATCTTATACGATTTATCTAAAACTATATTCTTATACGATAAAGGTAATTTTTAATTATTTTTTACGTAAATATATAAGTATATTTTTTATTAAGAAAAAAATAATCGATAATCGACTTACTTTGTGGGGAATTCGGTAGAAAAACGTTCAGATAAACATCTGACTGAATACACGCACACGCACGTATTTATTTATTGTTCTAAATATTGTCAGTGCTCTGATTTGAATCGACGACGACGTTTGTTTTTAAATGCGTTTGTACACGTGAACAAGGATCTTGTGGAATGTTGTATATATATTTTAATATTATTTACAACATCACGTTGTATATACATTCTCAGGAATTTATGGTCGTATATATGTGACAAATTTTGAGGCAAAGGCACCAGGAGATGCTTGTTGTCAGATGCATGCTATTAGTTGTGACAGCTTATGGCAAGCATCTGCACTACAAATCTCCCACTGGTAACCCTCACGCTCTACTGTGTTGAATCTTATATATATATATATATATATATATATTTACTGAAACAGAGAAAAAAACCCTATAAAAAAGATTAATAATTCTATCTGATCATAAGTATTTTGAACGACCTTTAAATATTTTAAATTATGTTTGGAGTTTATAATACTTTTATACACAAACGTCTCGTTAATTTTGTGACAATAATATTTTACACTTTCAAAAATAACTTTCATGCTTTCATTCTATTATTACAAAAATTAACGATGTAATGTATTTAACTACGAAACCGAAATAACCGAACATTTTATTAAATAAAAAAAGATTCTTTTGCATTAAATGACTTAAAACATACATTAGAAAAGATTACGTAAGCGCTCAAAATTGCAAAAAAATAAATTTCATATCTAAAAAAAACCTTACTCTTAAAGTAGCATATCTAGGACAGATAATAAAAGTAATAGTTTTGTAAGCACAATTACAGTAAACGGTATAATAGATTTGAAGTGTAAATTTTGGGGAAAAAACTTTGCCATATATATCATCACATAAAACGTCATGTGTTCTAAATTCCTTAAAAAAATTCTAATTTATAAATGAAATTTTTTGACTGTTTGCGTGTACTACCGCGTGTACGAATCTACAGCCGTAAATCGGACTTCATGGTTCTGTGGATTTATTTTACACGAATGTACATGAGGATTTATTTAAATTTTACTCGGATACGTAATCGGAAAATTTTATCTTATTTATATTATTTTCAGCATAAAATAATTAATTCGACAATGACATAAGAATCACAAACACAAACTGGTATTAAAAAAAAAACAATACAACATTACCTTGTTGCACAACTGGCTTGTTGCTACCTACGTTCTTTCGCGGTACATTATCTCCTTTATCAGCAGTTCCCAACCTGCGTGTCGCGAAATTTTAGAATTTAAATATATTTTATGCCGTTTAGAAAATCTATACAAGTACTCTATATAATACTCTATCAAGTACTTGTACTCTATACAATACTCTATCAAGTACTTGTACTCTACACAAGTAATTTATACTTATCACGAATCCTTTAATACAGTAAAATTTATTTTGAGACAGAATGTACCAGTCAACACCTGCAACAATGCTGAATTTAATTTTTCTCTCTGCCGATAATATCGAGTGGTGGATACGCGCAACAATGCTTAGTTTGCTCTTCCCACTTGGTAATAAACCGAATATTCAATATCGCCTCATCGAGGGATTTATCCCACAGCGTAGGGATTTTTTAAGACAGCGGGATTTTCTGGTAGCATTATGATTAAAAAAACACTGAGACTGTTTTTTAGTCTCAGGACATATTGTCCGACCTCAGTTTATACTTGGCATAGGTAGGTTAAAGGTTTATAAAAGTATTTTTATATTAGTTTTATCACGGCTAGATTTCTCATTCGATTAAAACTAGCTGAATCAGGTTCTGAGAACTAGTGACAACAATCACTGCTATTTTAAGTAATGTGAGCGGAAATTAAAATTCCGTAATTCTGTAATTCTTAAAAACTAGCTGTACTTCGGAAATACAATGATGAATACTAGCAATATGATTTTATGTGACATGGAGATGAACATAGACACCTGAGTGCCTTATATGCTGAAGTGTTTTTTTTTTCAAATCAGTCGATGGCGCCGAATAAACTTAAAAGACATTTAGAAAGTCTCATGCAGCTTCAAAACCAAGAGAATGTTTTGAACGGCTTTTGCAGTCACTAAATAAAATATGTGGTGAGTTAATCAAACGCATTTTCGAGTCTGACCAAAACGTTGCATGCTTCATATGCAGTATTCGAGTTAATAGCTCAACATAAAAACTTTCATAATTCAGGCAAGGAACAATATTACCAGCGGGTAATAACCAACTTTGGTGAAGTTGCGGAAAAACAAACATCCAGAATTCTGCTATCCAATAATATCGTCATTAGCAGAATAGAAGAAATATCTCACGACATTGAAATTAATATAAACAATAAATTGATGGAGGATACTGTGTTTGTTCTACAGTCGGACGAAAGTAGTGAGGCAAGTGGTAAATGCTAATTAATAAGCTTTATTAGGTTCGAATATAATTTAGGTATTATTGAACAATTCTTATTTTTCCAAGAACTTAAAACCACTAAAACAGACAAAGATATTCATGACTGTGTTAATAATAATTTGTTTAAGTTAATACTTCATGGGAAAAATGCATCCTCTTTTTTTACAGAAGGAGCAGCAGCATTAAAGGGAAAATCAAAGGTTTTATAAGTTTCATTTGGGAAGTGAACCCGACTACAGCGTCAACTCATTTTTTTTCATAGAGAGGCGTTAATCATGAGACTGCTGAGGGAGGATGTTTAGAACGGGTGTTAAGAACGGTTAATGATATCATAAATTATTTAAAGACAAGATCTGTTCAGTATAGACGGTTTGAAAAGTTTTGCGTCCCTATGAGAGCCGAGCTTACCAATTTATTGCTGCATTCGAAAATGAGTTGTCTTTCTAGGGGCAAAGCATTAATGCGAGTGGTAGAGCTTCAAGATAAGCTTCTTATTTTTATTTTTATTTATTTTTTTTTTTGAAGAATAAAAGACAGAGTAAGCAAGATTTTTTAAAGATAATTTTTGATGTGCCAAACTAACATATAAAACTAGCTGACATTTTTGACGGATTGAACTCGATTAATGCAAGCGTACAACACAAAACAGATGATATTGTTCAGCCACAAACAAAATGAAAGGATTTTGCAAAAAAAATTGACGTTTTGGCAATCTTCAATTATGGAATGTAAATTATCTTGCTTTCCTCTAGTTGAAAGTTTTTAAAGTCAGCTTACACAAAATAACAAAGAATGCCTGAAGAAGTTAAAAGAACACCAAAATCCTTGCAGACTACAATAAACAAAAACTTCCCTACTATGTCCGTTTTAGAGTTATAATGGGTAATTTCATTTTTTATACATCTGGTGAAATCAGCAACCAAAATGTCACCGATCTAACTAACAGTGAAAAAAATGAATCGTTAGACTTATGCGATTCTACTATGAAAACAAAATTTGTAGACACTTCAGTAAATCCTTTTGAATGTATGCACGATGTCAGTATTCTACAATTGCAAAAGGGCCGTAAAAGTTTTTGTGCCGTTTTCAGCGTCATACCTGTGCGAACCTGCATTTTTTCTATAATGAGAATTGTGAAATCTAGAGTAAAACAGAGTAGCAGACTGGTACATCTTGAATATCATTTGCTTGTTTCCAGTCAACCATAAGGCCACGTCAACACAGACTTTGTATTAATTTTGACGGTGAGTTTTAAACAAATTATATTATACATTTTTATAACTGGACTTCCGTGAGAGGTTGGTCGGTATTCTTGAAACTTATTTGACTCCGCTTACTTATTCTGATCTTTAACTGACATCGCTCCGATTTCGTGTTAACTTCGGCCTATGTACATTGGATGCGGATTTTTAGAATTAGTTATTATATATTATTACTTTTAAAAAACAAGTAAGTGTGTCACAATATCGTGGGCTTTCAGTGAAGTGAGTCGTCGGTTAAGAAAGGTTGGAAACCACTGCCCTCCTCTGTGCTATTAGCAGTGCGACTACTACTTCAGACACCGGTAATCAGGCTTTCTGAACTTCGACGAGTAATACATCGGTATAAGAGAATTTGTATGACGTCTCATGACGTCCCTAAAAACATTAGAAAGTGAACAAATTAATCTTTTACAAATTAGACGGAAATATTCATTAGAAGCAGAAGGATTCTAAAACAAAGAGGTATTTATTACATCCGACTATAATTCAATACAGTGTTACACTTAATACAGAACTGTACGTTTTTAAACTTATAATTTTCTTAATACAAATCGCCTTTTAAGTGCTTAAATTATGTAAATATTTATTTACCAGTCTTCGGGTTCACAGTCTCTGAATCCCTTAGCGAATGGATTACTTGCTATTTTAAGCTGTGTTATCTGTAATCAGAAAAATAAATATTAAAACATGAAATGTATTGTAACGAAATAGTTCATTATCGAACAGAAATTCATTAATAATAGTATCCGATTGTCTTTTAAGTAATTAGTGGAATACATAAGAAACAAGAGCACGGTAACGTGTAGATGTTATACTAATAATACAATAATAATTCCATGAAACGACAGGAGCGCACTTACTTAAAAGATATTGAATAAATACTACCAGTATAAAATAAAAAACCTTTTTAAATGGAGATGCAGAAAACTCAGGCTTATTTTATAGACATCAGTTAAAATATCAAGGAAACGTACTATTTTTCAAGAATTAAATTTTTCTTTACTTTAATCTTAAGTAACTCGATAGGAAAATATTTTAGAGGATCAGGTAATTCATTAAATACGATAATGAAAGCGTAAAAAGGCCCTTCTCGTAGATCAAAATAGAATGTTCTGTAATGCGAAAACAGTTCAAGCCGTCCGTCCAGATACGAGTGGATGATGTTGAAGTGAAAAATAGGGAAAAAATAAAAGTATTAGTATGAATAGAACAGCAGTGGAGAGAAAAAAATAGATATTTTTTTCTTTTTGTTCATATCTATTTGTTCGCAAAATCAGTACATTCACAGATATAAAATTCCTTTTGTTATTATTATTCTTTTATCTCCCGATATAAACTTTTAGCTGATATTATAAGAAGGCATATAAAGGTAATTTTATTTATTTTTTAACCGTTAACATATCTTAATCGATTATACACCCGTTATATAATACCGCTATAATTAGCCCGATTATTGTACAGCATACGTAAAGCTACATTAGGTTTCACCTTCGGCAAATTAATAAGCAAAATGATCGGGTTGTTAGCTGCGATATATATTTAAAAATTAAATGTGCTCTCTTATTATTCTATTGTTTATATTATTTATTTTATTTTTTTATTATTATACTCTTAACTTTATTTTAGCTGCACATCATGGTCCCGAACCGAATTGTATTTTTTCATGACAGGTCATTTATTTTTATCGTGGATTACAACGAAGATGCTGAATACAAAATTTACTGTTTATTTCGGATAGACTAGTGTGTTCATTAACGTTTTCTTTGCACAGAAGCTGTTCATTGCACAATTCGTTCATCATACCATAAAGTAAATTATGCAGCTACGATTTTTTTACTAATAGTGTGTGTGTGTGTGTGTGTGCGCGCGCGCGCGAGCGCGTGTGTCCCATCCACCATTAACAATCTGGTATCTGTTATGCATCAAGCATGCAAACAAATTTCCATTTTATCATTTTTAATCTGCGTAAAAACTACGCTAATAATTGTGATTTAATCTATTTCCAAGTTTAAAATAACGAACTTCAACCTACTACTCTTTCCGGTAATGTCTCGCTCCTTCAGAGGCCACAAAAATTATATACCTCTACTGAGATTATGTGATTGCAGTGAAGACCTAAAAGCTTTTATTAATGTAAAGAAAATACTGAAAGTTATTACAAAAAATTATATTTTCTTTCATGATTCTACGTCACGGAATATGAACTTGACTAGTGCGCAAATGAATTTTATAAAAACTACATAACAATAATATAACGTGTGCGAGTACTACATACGTGAAAATTACCAAAATTAATCCTAATAACTGTTTCCTCTATCGAGATATTAAACACGAATGCGTAAAACAAGTGCGACCTTTACAACCGAATGCAATAAACTAGATATCGTTAAGTTTTCCAGATAACCGCATTCTACAATCGAGTTATATCGAGACCCATTTTATTGTTCGATGATGTAACATCGATTGTTAGAAGTATAACATCTAAAAAAAAATCCCTTTCTTAATCCTAGATAGCTTTTATCACATTAATATTAACTTAAATACGTGTAAACAAAAACAAGACGTTAATTTTATTTTTAATTACTCTCTAAAATAAAAAGATTTAAAAACAATTAAGTACCCTTTGATTCTGGTAAGCTGTTACAGCAGTGAATCTCGTTTCTGGGAAAACAAAAGTCTTGAAATTGTGTACGGGAGAACCAGGTTGTTCTCCTTCAGGTGACGCATAAAGAACGTGAAACCTCGGTTGATATCGATGCATTGAATTTAATATTATCTGTAATTATATAAATAATTAAATTAATTTAAAAAATACAAAAATAATTTTTAACAAAACAATTCAATAAAATTTCTCTTTTAAGTGTCTACATTTATTAATCTGGAAAAGAAAATTTGATTTGATAATAATATTTTAAAAAATTATAAACTTGTACTGTAATATTTTAAGTTGTATTGCATTACCTTTAAGGATCGGCAGTTTTTTGTTTTTGCAATATTTTGTTCTGTAACTCCAGGTGCGATTCGAGCTTCCAATTAACCATTGGTTTTTCTATTTTCATTGTTAAAGCGGTACCATTGCTCATTCTCAGGTATGACCGGCAATGATGCGAAATAAGAATCGATAGCAGGTTTTGTACTTTTCATGATAACCAATCCCTGCTCTTTAATTGTGGAGTATTACACCGCATCGGTAAGCACCGCTAATCTGTACGCACCGTGTTCTAAATTACTGTTTAAAAGGATATTCTGACAAAGTTAGATTAAAATAAATTTATTATTTTTAATTGAATACGATTTGAAACGGAACGCAAAGATGGCGGTAGAGTTTGTATTTCCCTACTAATCGCAGAACCTGGACCGATGTCCTTTGCTGTTGTGTCTTCCGTTTATCGGGTGGGTCATTATTTATTTATTGGGGTTATAATTATTTTGTTTTGTTTATGGAGGGAATTGGTACTTGCGTTCCGACCCTTAGACCGGTTAGAATTTGTTGACCAGGGCTGATCGCGGGAGACTCTAGGCGCACATGAGCTTCGTTCTCCAGGCGTGATTCCACTTCAATCCGTCCCATGAAGTCCTATCGCTGCTAGTGCCTTCCAGTCTAGCAGGACTACGTTTTTCGAGGAACCTAGTGTTTGGAGGCGGTAATGCGTTTCCCTTTCCGGAGGGCGTCGAATGTGCTGGCTGAGACATAATTTTAAATGGTTGGAAAAGATGATGGATGTTTGAAGTGGTAAAGTTAGGAGACTTTTTTCCTTCGGGGTGTCTTCGCTGCTGCATCTCAGCTGGGCTGTGTCGTGCCGGATTCCAGTCCATATTGACGGGCCAATTTTTATTCTTCTTTCTTCTCTAGCCTGACTTTCCGTAAACTGGCTGTAAATAATTTACAAACAGTAAACCTTGAATAGTCCTGTGGCCCAGAAAAGGGCAACACATGGAAAGTGCAGGTCTCTCTTCTCTCTTGCTTCGACGGCTGCTGGGCTTATTCTTTAACAATCTTCGTTGTCCGTAGGCAATCTTCTTCGTCTTCTTACATTAGGAACGATTTGAAATATATTCAAAGCTTTTATAATTCAACAGCGAGTATGTATTTTTGCGTAAATTTTCTCATTATTAAAATGTCAGTAGTTATTCTGTTATGAAATCTGGGTGTTTAAAAGAGTTTTGTACTTATAAATTAATTAAAAGTTAGTCGCACAAAACTGAGATAGTTACATTTTTGTTTGTTGGACAGCCGTTATGCGGCACACGTACAGGCTTATTCGAGTGCTAGGCGATGTTGCATCTAAGTAGATGCACGGCGACAGAGAATACAGAGCAGTACAGGAGTCCAGTCAAAGGTAGAAAGGGTTGACAACAATACGTGTACTCTATTTTGTTATCTGGCGCCGTGCACCCTGTTGCATGCGATACAGTGTACCGTGAATTTAATACTGTTACCAAACATTGTTCATAGCAAAACTTGTTATTATTTATTTTATTAAAACTATCTCTTAATATTACGTTTTTAATAATTCATCAGCAGCAGTTTTAAAATTAATTCGGGATATGAAAGGGCATTAAAAATTCTTTTACTGATACATTCGATTCATTACGGGTAAAAATGGAACTGTGGAGACAATCTAAATATTCATTCAAATTACTACATTAAATTTAATATCTGCCGAAATTGTTTTTTTTTTTCGTGTGAGTGAATAGTATGTCATTCTTATATTTTTAGACACTTATTTAACAACGCCTATTATATACGTATTATATAATCCTAAAAATGAATTAAGAACTATTATTGCGCCGTTAAAAATAATCACAAATATGTAATTATATGGTTAAAAACCGTCAATCTATTGCTTGTAAAATATATAAAATAGCATCTTAAAATGCAATTTTCTTAAAATCTGAACATTTTGGGAAGTTCTGTACTTTTTTTATCCACCTCGAAAGGAAAGAGTCCACTGTTTTTGGACGACTCCTTAATAAGTAAAAAATTATAATCGACTGATATAATTTTATTCTGTTCAGAAGTCTAATACTAAGTACCAAATGAATCAAAATATTTTTCAAATGGTCGGTGTGTATTTTTTAAAAGAAACACGTTTCAAAATATAACCTATAATTTGAATATAGAATTTTTGAGATCAAAATAAAACGATATACTGAAGCGATGAAGCGGGGATTTGTTACAAAAATGTGGAATAAATCGTTCAGCGGTCGATGAGTAATATGGGTGTACGGAATGCGGCGGGTGGTTCTTGGATTTTAAAGTCTTTACTCTGTCGATTAAAGCGCATTTCGTTTAAAGGGAACTGACAGTACAACCTTCTCCGTTCTCGTCTACCGACGGTACCCCTCTTTCCAGTCCTTTTTTTACTCCCTTTGTGGTCTTTTCTTCCTGTTTTCCTTTCCGTACTACTTTCTGTCCAGATCATTCTTTTTGATTCTTCAAAAACACGGACTGTTCTTCGTTAACATCTACATTTCGCTTCAGCCACAACCCCTAGGTCTTCATTTAGATACCAAATCTTCTTATTTTCTCTTCTTTTCCGTCGATTCAGTACAAATATTAGTCGGTCTTTCTCAGGATTCTTTCGAACGCAAATTTTTTTACTCCTTCTTACTCGCGCTTAAAGTTCAAAACCTTTTGAAAGATCGATCGTTCTGAAATTCCCCGGAAGTTTATCATCGTTCGATACGACAGTAGATTTGACACAAGTTATCTGTAATGGAAAACTTGTTTTCCTGTGTTTATTTTTAGTTTCTACTTTTTCTACCTTCCTTTCTATCCCAGGCTAATCTTTTACCTCTGTACGTCTCATAAATTGTTGATTTTCTTTTTTATACAGATTTAAATAATTTTCTTCTTCTTTTTTGAGACCATATTAACTAATGAGCGATCTTAATATTATGCCCACCACTGTCGTTCTTGTTACAAGGTTCTACTACATAATCTCTTTAATTCATCATAAAAGTTCTTCATTTTGTATTCTAACACATAATTTAAAAAAAAAATCTTTAACGCCAAATTTTTAAAGTTAAAAAACAATTATTTAAATTTTTAATTATGAACAATTTATTTTTTCTTCCTTTCTTATGACGGTCTGCTTTGATATTTTCTTTCCGTATGCGTCCGTCTTTTGTAATTTTACTATTTAAAAAATAAAATAATGTTAATAAAAATAGTATCATTAACCTGAAAATTATCTTATTCCTTAACATTTAAATCTTCGTTGTCTTCCTTTCTGAAACATTTCATTTCTTTTGTTATTATTTTCTTTAGGATTGAGTTCTACCCTTATTTGGCGATGAATCCTTGTGTTAATTACTTGTAACTGCTTTCTAGTTTTCGCTGAAATAAAAATCATCAGGGAATCTTGTAACTTTTATTAATCATACATGAAAATCTACTTATTTCCTGTAATGTTTTTTGATAGAAAATTTAAAATTAAACGGAATAGACAATATCGTTATCTCGCTTCTTGCTGTTCGGCTTTTTCTCGTTTTCTATTAATATTTGTAAGGGATCTGTTTCAGCTGCAAATAAATACGAGTGAGTTTTTGTTCTGTATTCTTCGATTGTATTTTCCTAAAATATTAAATATCCTTATTCCTTCCATTTCATTTAAAAATCATTAATCATTAAAAATATGAAATACTTTTTATTTCTTTTTTTTTACGCAGAAAGCGGAGCACTTTGTTGTTATTTAAGGTATTTTTTAAAGTAGTTGTAATATCAAAATATAGTTCTTTAGAACCTTTATTTATAAAGATTAAATTTAATAATCATCTTTACGTCGACATAATAGCGACATTTTTTTATTATTATTCAAAATTCAAAAATATTTGAAACGAACGATCCTCAAGATACTGACTACCGCAGCATATCTAAGTACCCGAGTTTATTTGTAGAAATGTGAAAGGTATGCAAAGTATTCACAAAAAATGAAACGCGCTGATAGAATGTTACGTTTGTTTCTAATATTAATGGTGAAAAATCGACAGTGGTCTGATTTTACCTGTTTTCTTTCATTTCTGTTAACCTGGGAGATTTTAATACATTATTGACATTTTCCTGCAAAGAAGAAATTAATTAAAGAGAAATTACCATATTTTGATCTGTCCAACCTTAACCTGCACTTAACAAATGTGGAAAAATCTAAAATTATATTGCATCGGCTGCGTAGTAAATAATAAGTTCTCGTTGCCGTCATTCGATACAGATTTTCTAGATCGACGATTTTCCAGTTATCGATTATTTTTAAAAAATCGGTTGTTTTGTTCTGTTACGGTTATTTAAAAATATTTTTAAATCTGTATATTCATTTCCACGAGTCAAGAATAGTTTTTAAAAACAACCGCTATTACGTCCTGCTTAAAGCGAAATTTGTAAATAAAAATACGATTAATTATTTCGCACCCAAATCAGCGACGCACAATAACTTTTTTCGGAAAAAGATCAACTTTTACCTTGTTTTACGAATAGCACAAAAGTATGAATAATGTAATCGTTACAGTATTTTCCTTTCTGTAGTAACTAATATAACAGTTATATAACTTATTTTAAAAGTTTTTTTTTCAAATATTATTTCATCTCTGATGTATCGACGATTACTTTTTATGAGTATTTTTTGGAATATTCGTACTTATAAGTTTTATCTTATCGTAGTTATACGGTTGCGTTCTTATTCAAACAAATTGTCTTCTGTTATGAAGAATATTAAAATATTATCTTTCGTATCAAATGCAATCGTTTTTGGTTAATCTTTTTTTATTGTAGCTAATACATAACTTTGCTTTATTCGCGTTTAGCTGTTGTAGTAGGCGGTAAAATTAGAGAGACCTTGTTCAAACTTGTCGAAAAAGTTAAACTGAAAGAGAATTCCGTGCGGTGCTTTCACCAATGCGGAATTCTACATCGAGAAAGAATGGGCCCTAACCGCCATCAAACGGTTATGTCATTAAACGCACGGTCCTATCGTCGGCGATGAAATAGTACAGAACGGAAATCAGTCTACATAAAGGAAACGGTGTTTGGAGAATTGTAAGTTACCGTACCTAAGATAGCATTATTTGTTTTCTTGCCGGTGTAAGGAATAGGCGTTACCAAGTTCTGCACCGATGAACTCGGCAAGGGAACGAAAGCCATCACAGATTGGAAGTTCTATATAAAGGAATGAACGCACAGTAGAAATCGTTGAATTGTGGTTTTTTAAACGGAAACATTTATAGACTGGATAACTTTTCCGTAATGAATCCTACTCCGTAGGTTTTGGAAGATGTCGGCAGAGAAACGAGTGAGATTCGGGACACCATTTTTGTATGCTGTCCCGAATTGGTCTGCGGAAATACAGAGGCGGTCACGGCCGGCATTCTACCCTGCACAGTCGTTACGTCTGACAGATGTAGGGGGAAAAAAAAGGAGAATGAGGGAAAATCCCTGAAAAGCGCTACACGAACACTACAGTGTCAATCGGATAGAGAATTTCTTACATCCTATTAAGGGTGCGCGTACTCAAATGATTGAATTGAATTGCTTTGGGCTGCTGCAAAACGTAGAAATAATCGAGAACATGAAACAAACACGACAATGATAAATTCCTATTTATGAGAATTTACATAGAGAGGTGTATCTAGACGAGCGAATACTACAAAACATAGTGGCGTATATCATTCTAATCAACGAGTGATTATTTTATTAAGGAATTAGTAATAGTTTTAAAAGTTGAGGGAACATTCTAAAAAGACCCCTTTTTATTACTGTATACATAGTTTCTGTTCAGGTTATCAAAACGGTGATAACAGTTTTTCCTTTTTAATCTTAAAAAATAATCATTGTTTAAATGAATTAGCTACTACTTACCTGCAAAGTGGCCGAAAGCCGAAAATCCGCCGGTTCAAAAATCTCGAAATCGGATGAGGACATTGAAAAAAGATACTTTTCAAGTAATACGGCGTATCTTTATAAATATTTTGCATATTTTACAAGGGTGTAAAATCTAGTTAGATTAAAAATTAATAAAAAAGGTATTTTAGTTATCTTTAGTTTTTTTTTTTTTTTTAATTTTGTGGTTATAATTAAAATTAATCTATAATTTTCAATCGATTACGGAAAACTCTTTTCACTATTGTTATTATTATTTTGCATCTTTCATTTTCGTTACAAAGATTTAAGTACTTCTTTATAACCTTTTTATTAACCAGAAGTATTATAACCCTTTTATTAACTAGATAAGCCGGTTGTAATCTGCTATCAAGTTTTTCCGCTGTCAGTGTAGAAAATAACTTTGTAAAACTACATCAATTTCCTTAAATTTTCAGATTCGATAATATTCTATGTATTTGATTGCATCTTGTTAAAAAAAATGAATAAAAATCTGCTGTATTATCGACACGATCGCATCTTCATATAGCACGAATTAATTTAAAATCATAATTTAATTTTAGTTTTACTTCCTTGTACGAAGTACAGGAAGTATTAGGATCGCGAAAAATTTCGGTTTTCAGATTTTAACGGAAATATCCATTTTGACCATCTCTGAATCCATTTCGACTAGTTTCCGCGTGACGTCTGTACGTGCGTACGTATCTCGCATAACTAACTCACAAACGATTAGCTATACGATGTTGAAATTTTGTATTTAGTACTGTTATAACATCTAGTTATGCACCTCCCCATTTAGTTGCAATCGACTGAACCAAAAGTGTCCAATAAAGCCCAAAATCTCCCAAAAATTGGATTTTTAACTTTTTCTCAACTATATTAATAAGCTCTCATTGAGAGCGTTTGAACGATAAATCATAAATGGTACTTATTTTCATTGGTTACGGAGTTATAGCTAATAAAATTTTAATTAATGAAATGTTTGGATCTTACAAAGGAAGGCATATCGGCTTGAATCAGACTTCATCTCCCTTTTCCGTTTGTATAACTTTTTTTTAATTTATTTTTTTTAACTTTCTTTTAATTTAAATATAAATATATTTATTAATAATTATTAATCTCTGATTGTAAAAAGTTTTTACCATAAATAATAATTCAAAAAATAAAAAAAAAATATTGGAAGTTATTAATGAAAGAAAATTTAATGCACTTTTATTTAAAAAAAAAAAAAAAAATGTGTGTATGAAATTTAATAGACATACAAGGAAGTCATGTGGTTTCAACATCAGATTTAGTGAAACCTCTGATTATATAATATTAATTGAAAATTATAATTTAGAATCGTATTATTTTTGTTTATGCATTTGTTTCAGTTTATTTGATAATAAATATCGTTATAAAATTTAGTGACGTTCTCCTGTTTCGTGTGTGTTTTCATTTTGTCGATGGTTACATCACAATAATTTCAAAAACATAGTATTATATAGATATAAGACTTACATTTATTTAAAGAGTAATAAAGCGACTTTTACTCTAACCTAATATTTCAGATACGATTGTCGAATTAATAATCGTATAAATATTTAATGTTAATAAAAACTAATATTGTAGCAATCGTGTAACTGTCCACTTTATTGAAGAATCGGAGGGTCGTATCTTCCTTTCAAATGAAATAAGTTTAAATGAAGTGCAGCAATAAATGTTTATATTAATTTAATAGGCGTACAAGGAAATCATGTAGTTTCCACATCAGATTTAAAAAATTAATAACAATTACACACCAATAGTACAACAAATACCTATGATTGTCATGTTATTTTATGTATTTTTTTTCTCGCATATAAAAATAATGATATCATTCAATTGTCTAGAAAAAAAAACTTTGGGCCTGCAATGAGCAGCCCGAAATTTACTTTATCTAGACTGCAAACGGTTGTAATGTATTATTTCATACTACATAGCCGGCGAAAAAATCATTTAAAAATATTATTGTATTGCATCATTTATTAGCCTTTATCATTTGCTTTCGACCGAAACGTATCTTCTGGTAACGAAAAAATGAACGCTGAATACAGAGAACTGCTGAAGCAGTCTGTCGATCTCGTCTCGAAGTCTTCGATTAATTAAGAGTGTTTTCAAAGTTATACTTCAATTTCGGTATATATTTATAAAAATTGTAGCTATTTTTTGTATTTCCATCGGTTTCGGTGTAACGATATTGATTTGGTTTCTAACGTAGAGAAATGTAGACGTAAATATATTCGGTCTCGGCTACTGATCGATTGAAATGTGTTATTACTAATTAGTAAACTAGATCGACAAATCCCTCTCTTTATCTGTTTAGCTTCCGGAACTACCGTAAGGTATTACTTCAGAGGATTAATGAGGATGATGTGTATGAATGTGAATGAGGTTAGTCTTGTACAATCTCAGGTCGACCATTCCTGAGAAGTGTGGTTAATTGAAACCCAATCACCAAAGAACACCGGTATCCACGATCTAATATTCAAATATGTATAAATATAACAACCTTTACTAGGATTTAAACCTTAGAACTCTCGACGTCGAAATCAGCTGATTTGCGATGTCGCGTTAACCACTATACTAGCCCGGTGGGCATAGATCGACAAATCCCGCCACGATTCTGTTGTTGCTGAAAGTAAAGACAAAAAACTGACCTATTGAAACATGTCGTCATGAATCATTCATTTCTTCAGTCGATGTAGTCTTTTAGTATACTTACCGATTTTTCAATATTAAATTTACATTGTGATCTAAAAATACTATCTTTCAAAACTACGGAGTTTAACATTTTAGTGTTACATCATCCATCGATCGACCTAAATTATTCCTGCTGTATATAGGCTATATAACCTGGCCCACCCGGACTCCTATCCTGTGCAGGGGGTTAAATTCCTGGAGCACGCGGCTCGGCTTGCGACCCGTTTACAAAAACCGATGGATTTTCTAGCGCGTGAATATTTACCGCCGGTGATTTGGAGATATTGTCGAAGCTTTTACTGCGGCAGCCTACTGACGCTGGACACATAGAGGTATCGGTGGTCCTTATCGCTTAAGGTAGCTGAGAAATTTAGTATTTCGCTCTGTAACTCAAGCACGCGGATCTACTGCGTCTTGTTCTGGCTTTATAGACGCGGCGTCTCCCTCGAACCTCTACGGGACAGATACTGGTACCGTATCGTGTAAACGCGGCCTCCGGGAAGCGTCAGGTCGCTGTAGTCGGTCCTTCTTGGGCTGATCGCGTACTGGAATTCGATCGGTGGCTGGAAATCGTGGATGAACAGAGATAAATCTTATTCGTGAGAGCGTTCATATGAATAGCGAGGATAGCCTGGGGCCTAATAAGGTGACAGACGACGCCGCATCCGTTAAGTATGATTCTGCGGAGAGCGAGAAGGATCTCACTTGAAGGTAACTCGACGATCACGTTGTTACGAACAGAGAGAATCGGGCGGTTCATAACACTAAAGAGCTCTACAAGACCTTGTATATTCTGTCCTTTGTTACCTGTATTGTCACTGAACGGGGAACTCGCAAGTGTACACATAGCTATACATACATCACTTAAAAAAAAACCAAATTAAGACATTCATTTGTGTAGTAAACGACTACTTTTACCTGACAAATGTTTAAAATTTTTAAATCTGGTGAAAATGTTTTTACATCACACACTCGAAGAAAAAGTTGAAAAGCTGAAAAATGAATGAGAATACGAGTATAAAATAAGATTGCTACAAATTGTTTATATTGGAATACCAGTAATTTGTAACGGATAATATTCAACTAAAATGTATTGTACTTAACATTTTCAAAAAGTAATAATTTTGCTTATTAAAAAAAAAACCAATATTTCCAACTATTCGTAAAACAATATACATTGTACTCCGCGCTTATGTTGCTTTAACGAATCGACTGTCAGAATTAAGATGTTACGTTAAAACACATAAAAGGCTAAAAGATGTGCGCATTATTCTAACGTTTACACTATGATGATAAAACTTTAACGATTTAACAGCGCGGTTGTTTTATATTTATGAGGGAAAGCAAACCATATCAAATATAAACACAGATTGCCACAACTCATTTTGTTTATTTATCTTAAACAGCTTCTCCCCGACCAAATGCACTTCCTATGCTTCTATATGTCAATTATTAATTACGTTCTGTCATGTTTTAACGGTTAGCTCGGTTCAAAGCATTTGTCTGTCTATGTATATAAATAAGTATAGTCTATAACATTTTTATATCCATATATATATGTACGTTTGTGTATGTAGAAATCAATATGTTACTCCAGTTTATATCGGTTTATAAAGTATCTGGTTTAGAATAAAATTATACTTTATACAGACGCTGAATTAACTTTACTTAAAGGTATTTGTTATTTATTACTATTATTGTTATGATTAAGGTGTCTACGTTTCACCCTAATCGATTAGAAAAAGATTTTATCGAAACCGATGCGTAAATTAACTAAATTGTAATTATAGTGTGATTAATGAAATAAGGCGCCTGAGTTTGAGGTGTTACTTTGTAAATAACAGCTAGAAAAAATATAATATATACCGAATTAAATCCTGTTCTGTTTTATATTATTTTTTTTAACAACTCTTTAAACAGCAAGAAACGGGTCGTTAACATTCGCAGAAAACCTTATCCGTCTAAAACGGTTAAAAACTGAATTTAATTTTATCAATTACTGCTAGTCGTAAATAAATGTTTATTTTATATAGAGTCGTAGACGCATCGTCGAAATAACAACGTCAAGTCGTAAAAACAGGTAATATTCACTTTATTTATCCATGACCCTCGGAGCCAAAACAAATTTAATTTAAAGAACATAATTCTACGCAACAGATTATAGGCATTAATGTTATTATTTTACGTTGCCGATACGTAGTTTAAAATCTGCGTAAATTTCCTTCAGCCGTTCGGCTACATGATGAATGTAATTTCTGATGAAAAAAAGTATAAATAAACAATAAATTATAATATCTTTATGTATATAATTCTTCTGTCCGTGTGTATGTGACTGAACTCCTCCTAAACGGCTGGACCGATTTTGATGA
>JAAAKQ030105538.1:0-14237 GCA_010016005.3 Zanna intricata
TGATGTTTCAAAAAGATTCAACTAGAAAACAATCTTTGTAAATCAAAGTTCTCTTTAAAGTGTTTTTAATTAATAGAGAATCATTTATTTACACCACATTCCAAGGTAGTTAAACAATAACTCGGCAAAGATTGAACATACGCAAATACTATTTACTTAATAACTGCAATAACTAAACTTACTTTTTAAAATTGAACGAAAAATAACTAAATTTTTCCATAAAAATAATCGATCCTTGGATTTCATTTCGATCAGTCACCTACAACAACACTAAATATTTATTATTGTGAAACATTTCTGCAGAAAAAGCGCGAAATCAGCTGTTTCATATAGATTGGGATACAAACGTGCCGAAATATGAATTTACCAGCGACAAAAGTCCTCAAAACACATTAATTATACAAAAATTATTTTTTTCACAAAATATATTCTTATATAGAAATAAAAATATATTTCTTTTTATTCAGAATGTATAAATATATTCAATAAATAGTCGGAAAATGAGAATAGCAACATAAATGATAAAAAAAACTTTAATTAGATCACAAATTAGACATAGATATATATGTATATATGTGTTTTTAAAATCTAATTTAAAAAAAATTAAGATGCCAAAAATAATTATAAATATTCTACGGAAAATGCAGCTGACTGATTAATAAATCACAGCATTGCGGAAACAATTTACAACGTGCTACAAAAATTTTGGGAACGTAAGGAATAAATTTGGATTGTTAGACGAAGTTATGAATGTGTAAAAATCGTATAAACATTTTTTCGTTGAGTTCATATAACGGCTTTCTATTACTTTTTTATTACGACCAAAATAAATTTATTACTTATAAAGACATATTCTGGAAGAATGCTTACCAAAATATGTCGTTGTAGCTGCTCTTACCCGGGTAATTTGACTATTTTCATTTATTAAATTTTTTTTTTTTTTTTAGTAGTTCTAACATAGTAACACAAAATATATACGGGAAGAATTTTTGAGATAAAAAATAATAAATTCATCTATTTTTTTTCAGGGTAATAATAATAATATAATACAAATTGTATTCATATTTTTAGCTCTAATTGACTGTCTTGTGTTGTATTATTATTGCAATGATGGACAAAACATTATCGATGAGGTGAGTTTTAAATATTACAATTACATTAGGTACGGGTATAAATTATCACTTTTTTTAAGTATGTTTTATAAATTATGATTTTTATATATTTTATTATTCACATAAAAAGAAACTGTTTATTTAACTTGCTGATTTAGTAACAATTAACGATTAACAGCCCTGTTCAAATATGACCTTCATGAAAAATAAGAATAACAAAGATTGTCTAAATAAATGAAATTTTTATATTAAACTATTTGGAAAGCATAACGGTTTATTCCTCGATTAGTACTGGTTTACAAAATTGTGTATAAAACTGTGCAAATAATGTGACGAATGCAACTTTCAGTTAGGTCAGGGAAAATTAGTAGTATTAGTGGTAAAGATGTTGAAACTCTATCTTAACGAAATATTATAAAGCCCAGATCAATCGTTGTACTTACACTTAAATATCGCTATTATGGATCATTTACAATACTATTATTATTAACAACAAGCAGCTAAGGATCAATTCAAAGAACATAAAATTCTTTTCTTGATCCGAAAATGTAACTTCGTCATTCAAACTCTGACAAGGAAGTACAAGAGAGCGTTTCCGGTAGAATAACATAATATTCACTAATGGGCTTTATAAACAGAGAAGGCGAACTCATGGAGGGATCATCTACTTGAAGAGGTGCACAAATTGAATATGTTGATTAAACATAATATCAATTCAAAGACTGAAATTAAAGAGCTGCCCGAATACTAGAGGTGGCAATGGACCTTGGAACTCTGATGAAGGCCTTGTATAAAAATGCTATCCCAAGTTAACCCAAGATATGGCAACGCAAGCGAAGTCAAGCATTAAAATTGAGAGAATTTGAGACAAAATAGTTTAAGTACTCAATTCCGGAGACACTGCTGAGTTGGAGGAGATAATGAAATACAGGTGGTAGAGTTACTTTATCTCAGGGGTGGAGATAAACAATGCTCCAACAAAGAAAGAGGACGAGGGTGCGATAGTTCCAACAGTTCCTGCAACGATGGGGAAGAGAAATCCTTACACTGAATTCGTACGGTAAATGGCTCCGAGCATTGGCAAGACATCGGCCAAGAGTAAGTTCTGAGAGATACTAGCCAGTGCAACTGTGATTAAAGTCTTACGTAACACAGAATATACTGCAATTTACCGAGAAGTGGCAAGAGGCTATTGGTCCGATAACTTTCTACCTCAACTGGATTTTTTTCCAGTTTTACGAGTACCCTGACCAAGGCAATCCTCCCACAAGTCGGAACGCCTGGTAAGTCGCCACTTGGTGATAAGGATGGAGACATTGCCACAACCTATACTCTGACAGTTGAAGAAAATGATGAGGACTTTGTACGACGTACTCCCAAAGCCCTATTGAAACCAAGGAGGTCTGAGAAGGGACGATTACGTTTTATAACACCTAGTGGGCTGTTAGGGGAGAAATTCAGGAAAACTGCAAAGTTCTGGTCGCATGCTTCAATCTAAAAAACTGTTCATCTCAACGCTTTCCTACAGCCGTTCTACAACCGGCATTTCCAGAAATTTACCGAGTATTGGCAAGAGGCTTATGGGCCGATAACTGTCGACGTCACTTGGATTTTTTCCAGTTTGTTAGAGTTTTCCAAGATAAAAAGTTTTCCAGGATAAGAGTACCCTCACCAAGGCAATCTTCCAACACCCCAGCTTAGGAACCCGGAGAAAAGTCTGCAAAATGGTTCTTTTCTGAAAGGCAGCAGATGGTGTACAATATCCTGTCAACCTGGTCAATCTCCAGTGCCTTTCTCAGTACCATTCGAGAGATCACCTGGACGATATCTACGGAATCCACGGTCCGTGCGCCAGGGAAGGATGTATCACCCGTCCGAATGACAATTCGTGCTTCACCTTCCGGAGCATTTGGAAAAAAAATATTCAGGAACGCCTGGGAAGTCACCAAAAGTGTTAAAGTATGGTTTCGACCACCAAACGTCCATCGAACATTCGACAGTATATGCAATGCCTTGGCCAATAACATAACTTGCAAGCTGCTAGGGGTTGCTCTGCACTTCCCGCATGGTGTCTTGCCAGCACCTGACCTTCGTTTACGTGAGAGCACAAACTCGTCGGTACAGTTGGAGATATTCTAGATGCACATAATCGATGGTATTTCGACGGTGAAACCTTTTCTTAGCAGATGTAAAACCTTGCGCGCAGCACGCCAAAGTCTTCGGACCACCACTTTTTTCCGAATCTACGCCGGTGGTTAACAGGCAGCCGGCCAGAAGCGGCGGTCATGACGCCTGTAGGCACTCTTAGATCAGGGGAATGGCCCCGCACAATACTCCGTCCGTTGCCCTAAGCCGCCGTAGGACTATGACGCAACCAGTCTTGATGTCCCAGTAGTACAGTTCGGCCACAATGTGTACGCCGCGCTGCAACCCTTTAGTGCAGCTGATGCATGATAGTAAACTGCTTATCCGACAAGTGAGACATCCAAAAAACACCCAAAGAATCCGATTTGACCCCGAATGCAGAGAACGGCCGTCCTCACGAGAAAGAATGGCGTTAACTCCGCGGAAGCCGTCCATTCTATCACTGTCCGCGTGCGGCTCCTGGACAAAAAGAACCTCAAGGCTGTATTCTTCGAAAAATCTCATGGCTTTTATGGTGGCCGCATGGAAGTTTTGCAAGTCAACTGCGCAAGGCGCAGACAATCACATGGTGGTGTCTGTCTGAACAAGCTTCCACTCATTCATCCGTTAACATTTGCTGCGTTGTTAACAGTTTTAGTTCAGGCTAAGTTCTGTGACCTTCAAAGCTTACTATCCACCCGAAATCCAGTTTCGAAACCTTTCACCAAGCCACCGGCAGCGCTCTTTGCAGGTGCGGTTCTAATGGGGCAGACGTTATTACCACCAAGGGCGCAGTAACCACATATTTCCGACTTTGTTCTGCAGTGAAGAGATATGTGACCAATGAACTGACATCTGAAGCAACGGGCTACTTGAATTTGGTTAACCATATTACAAAAGGTCTACCTAAGTAACAACCTACCACCGGCCACCAATACTTGCCAAGTTCTTCAGCACCTAGTGACATTTCAGAGCTTCCTTCTTCTCCAACTGCCGAACCATCTTGGTTTCTCTGAGGTAATCCTCGACAGCCATATCCAACGTGGATTTTGGCCGTACATGGCTTTGATAATTTCGGGTTCCTCAATCCTTGTTGCTTTGGCATGTCATACCAGAAGCCTTTTCTTTGTAAGAGTGTTGGCAGCCGTATTGCTATTTAGATCGTTTCTCTCCTCGGGTCCAGGACCTTTTAAAGTGTTAGTCGTTTGATTGCAGACGAAGCCTGCGGACCAAGTTTTCCTAAAACTAACTTAACAATGGGCCGTTTAATTTTGGTGGCTGGTTTTTCAGCTGGTGGCTGGGGTGGGGGGGTTAACTCGCTTAGACCCAGCAGCTGCCGCTATTGCTGCGAAGGAGACATTTTCACATTCTGCTCACACTTATTAAAGTGTAGATTCACCAAGATCTCTCCCCGTTGCCAGTTTAAAGTCCTTGATCCTTCAATAATCTGATGGTGGAAGGAACCTGCCACATGATCGCAAGAATAAATTGGTCTCCATAATTACGAAAACTAGACACGATAAAACCAAAGAAATCGTACTTATTTTGCCGACGGTGGTCCTCCTGCAAACACTATGATACTGGCTCACCAATAGTTCTACAGAAGCGGAGATTAAGTAACTGCCACCGATCATTATCAGCTCCGATGACGGGTAAAACAATGCTCTTGTCAGAAAATCACAACCTGTATAGAAAATGCAAGATTTACAGTACGGGGCCAGAGGCCGAGAAGCGATTGCTGAAGAAGTAACAAGAAATGACATTATTGATTGTTATTCTGACGATGCATTTCGTAAGTTGCTATTTTGGATTCGCTAACAAAATAGATGGATTTTTAACCTAATAGATCCGCAGTCTCATTGGTCTACAAAAAATATTATAAGTAAGCTCTGCTAACGACGAAAAAATTAAGGTTTGCAACGTGGAACAAAAATGAGTTCATGAAACTCCTTCAGTATCCGGAGGCGTTGCTTCTGAAAGAATTCCTTCACATTTTTCTCATTTCAGAAACAAATTTCCCCGAACTGACTACTTGATTAACCGTGACTACTTGATTTAAGTGAAAAATCACCCTGTCCGTCGAGCATATGGAGATTCCGGGCTTTTGATGAAAAAAAACAAAATAAAGTATGTTAAGATATCTCCAATTAAAACCGATCACATTAAGCAACTTTCTTTAATACACTAGATGAGAGGCCCAACTCTCTGTCCACCTTTCACTTACTGTCCATCTCGTATCATCTAAATCTGAAGACTTCACGACACTGGATTGTCGCCTTACCGCTGACTGGATTGCAAAAAATCTACTTTCTGATTTTGGACTAATAAAAAGTGGAGAATGAGCACTAAAAAATTAATTATGAAGTAACGACTCAATGCATTGCTTACGGAGGGAACAAGAGCTCCTGACCTACTAGATCTTTTAATTATGTCAGGGATTAACTTTATGTTGTTACCACATGCCTAACTTAACATCGGCGGACTCAATGCAGTACCAGCTCAGATGGCAGCGGGTGTGCAGTATACGTATGCGCGTACACAGGCGGCACTCCAACCACATAGCTAACTGATCGCGTAGATCCCCGCCCATATCGGCGCTGCGCCCTCACCTCAATAGAGTCCAATAAAATAAGATTCACTGGCGTGAATTTTCAATTCACCGTCAACCACCGTCTGGAGAAGACCTAGAAGAAGAAGAAGATGGAAGAAAGAAGAAGTTGCCCTGGCCGACTCTACGGGTGAGATCACCCGGCGGATCTCACCATCGTACCGGAGAGCAGCCCTGGCCGGCTCGGCCGGAGCCGACAGAGACACTGTTTTGATCGGTACAACGTTATTTTATTTTTATTTTGTAGGTCGAACAAAGTGAAAATAAAGTAATGAAAAAAAAATTAAATCTAAATTTAATGAAAGAGGACACAATGCTGAATTATAGTTTACATTTTCAATATTATTTTGTTTTGTTTTGTAATACCAATAAATTTTAAATGAAAATTATTTATTTAAAAAAGTTTTTTATTACATAAAATTTCAAAGGTTTTAAATAAAACCTCTCTATATTTTGCAATACTGGTCGTATTGCAAAACCTGAAATTCCTACAGAAAGTTGTATTTCAATGACAAAAGTGAGCTTTGTTTAGAAATTTGAATGTTTGTGGCTATTAATATTATCTTTGTAATAATATAATGACGCTCTATTTTTCAGTACGATAAAGTGCGTAATTGTTTTGGAGAATGTCCTTGGGTGGATAAACCGCAATGGTTTAAAAAGATGTTACTTATAATGATGAGTAGATCGACTGCACCGTTCCACATGAAACCTTTTGGATTATACGTCATTAATTTTGAAAACTTCGTAAACGTAAGTAATGGCTGTTTACTTTATAAGGTTTTAGTTTCATACAAATAGGTTGATAAAAAAATCATTAGATTTCTACTTTTATATGTTTACTAATTATTATCATATGGTATTAAACGGTTTTTATTAGTTTACACTCTCTCTTTATCTGTTTAACCTCCGGAACTACCGTAAGGTATCCGAATAAAAAAATTATCTTTACTGGGATTTAAACCTTAGAACTCTCGCCTTCGAAATCAGCTGATTTGCGATGTCGCGTTAACCACCTGACCAGCCCAGTGGGCTTTTTAGTTTATACTAAATCGTGACTACGTACGTAGCACTAGTGGATTCTATGAAATAATATAACAGTGATATTTAAAAAAAAAAAAACAACCTTCCCAGAATTATTATACAAAGTTATATGGTGCGGAATATAGGATTTCGTGATACCAAATAAAACACTATATCTTTATCTATTCACTCAGAAAGCATCATCTATTCGCCTGGAAAAGTAAGTTAAAAAATTCTACCGAATTTCAGAATTTATAAGAAGATAGATTCTACGTATTAATTTAAAAATCTAATTACTTGCATAAATTTACAACTGAAAAAACTTATTTGTTCTGTGTAACTGTTTGTTTTTAACACTTAATTTTGAAAATCACTTTGTAGTGATGTATGATTTCAGTGTGTATTATCATCGAAATATACTCAAAACATTCAAGAATCACGCGACATATTAAATGTAATCTTTGTATAATTTAGACTAATGTTTATTTTAATGGATTAATGATTTTTATTTAATCAATAGTGAAAAATTATATTAGAATCAAGGCATTAAATCGAAAAATAAGATCGCCCAAATGATATGTAAATGCTTATGAATTATAAAATAAACACTATTTAATCAAAAAATTATTTGAACAGGTAGCATTCTTAAATTTGCTTTCCCTTGAAATATTTGTAAGATTTTTTTCCCCATTATTATTGCTTTATATCTCAGAAATACTGATTTTCCTGTAAAATCCTGTATTCTAGTTTACTGAGAATCTACATCTTATTGTAATGAACAATCAGAATTCCGTTGGTGTTGTATACATAATAGAAGATTACTCGAAGGAAAGGATTGGAATTATTATATTTGTAACAGAATAAATTAAGCATAATTCACTTTGTTTTTTAAACCATTACGTTATAAATTTATAGTAATAGATGACTGATAATAATAATGTTCTTTTATTTTCTGGCAGGTATTAAAGACATCCTACTCTTACTATAATTTGATGCAAACTTTAAAGTAAGCAAGAAAGATGAACATGAATATTTCAGTTTCATCAATAAGTAACTAATTACTAAGAAAAGTAATCCCTGGATTCTGAAAGAATTTCTGTTGCATAAGAAATATTGTGTGTGTGTGTGATGTTCCCTACGATATTTCTGTTAATTGTTAAGCAATTGTGAACAAGAAGCTCGCACAAGTTTTGTTTTACAATGGTTAACATTCTACATTTATGTGATTATTTATATGAGAAAGAATTCTTTAACTTCACGAACTGTTGGTTATGTACACCCCAGATAATAACATAAATATAAGTAACTAAATATTTAACGTAAATTATATAATTATTTTAACTTATTGGAAAAAACTTTTTTAAATTTTTGCATGATTTTAAAAGAAATATATAAAAAATAATACGTACATGTGTGGTTTACATTAGCTATTTCATGTTTAAATCATTCTTCCCGTGAAATTTCAGTCTCAATCTATTCCTTTATTCTTTCACCTGTTTCACAGTTGAACGACTTAAATCTTAACACACGTCATAGATCTTGTTGGAATTTCACCAAGATCGCGTAATATTCAACCATGTTTGATATTAGACAATATATTTTTAACGAATGTGAAATTACTACTCATTTTTCCTTTGATAAAATACGTCATCCTGTAAATCTATAAAAGTATATTACTACATATTCGATTGCTTTAGTTAAGGAATAATTTCTTGAAATATTTTCAAGTACAAAAAAATATTAACAGATTGTCCTTTTTTTTAATTGTGGAAATTTGTACTGAGTTATTAACGAGATCAAATCATGAATTGCGTAACGAAAATGATGTTTCATCGTTTTTATATTTTCTGTTTGTTATTCCTCTATCTCACTGTATTCGGAAATTATTTCTTTTCAAAGGTATAAACTGGAATAAAATATTGTGTTATAAAATAAAATACTAAAATTAAGATTGAGTTAAAATTATATTGTGAAATTCTATTTTCTTCTCTCCCAAACCTGAATTCCAGCAGATTTTGCAATAATAATTTAATACAGGTAAATTAAAGTAAATGTTTCCGTTGACTTTACAGTCAGGTTAAAATAAAACACTATGCATAAATAAAGAGAGCTTGGGGTTCTTTCTTTATAACGTAAAATATTTCTTCACATTAAAATACTTTTCAATAGTATTTCTTCGTTTCTTTTTGGACCAACCAACTGCTTTTTTTAGGAATGTCTACATGTAGATTTAACATTAAATTAAAATAGTGAAAAATAATTTCATAATGGAATACTTTTTTCTTTTTTTATTAACCTCTGAAACTACCGTTAGGTATACCTTGAGAGGACGAGATGAATGATTTATAGCGTGTGTGAAAATTCCGTGCCTGACCGGGATTCGAACCTCAGACCTCCAGCTGAAAGGCTGTAACGCTACCACTCACACCATGGAGACCGGCATCATGGAATTTTTTTTTTTCGATGAGTCACGTATGGCCAAATGGGGTCATCATGGAGTGTTTCGGACTCAGCACTAGAGACAATAACTCTACCGAGCTAGCCCGCCTAGTGCACTAAGCAGGTTCCGCAAAGATGTAAAAATAAAATGCGTATAGTGACCTGCCCCCTACCGAATAAACCTCCCTCACCGCTCTCCGCATCCCCGAGACCGGACTTGCAATTAGCATTACTAAGCCTCTGGGAGGTGTCTTTGGGTTCAGAGGATCCAGAGTCCCGGTGCATCATCATCGCCACTAATCCGAACAGCAGAGGGCTATCCGTCACCCAGTCCCCCTCCGGTCTGGCTTTTCACCACAAACTGTCTACTTAAACAGTGTCTAATCTTCTTCGTTCTTCTTCTTCTTCTTCTAACGATCATTCTTCTTCCACTTTCTCTTCTCACATCACACTCAATCACTCATCTGTTTTTTATTTTATATCTTTTTTGTATGTGTGGGTGTTAGTGAATGTCTTGTTCTACGTAAGCAAGGACGGGCGGCAATTCAGCAGAAGGTTGTCCTCCCCTCACCCTCTTCGCGGAACTCGGTGTATGTTGCTTGCCTGTGTCATCATTCAAGAGCCCAATTCAAAACAATTCGTAAAACCTATTGACAAATAATATTACGTATATCTTTAATTCCTCCACCACAACAGATTTAGATAACTCCGTATCCATAAAAACATTTTTACTTCTGGAATTTAAAAAAAAAAAAACGAATAATCTACAAGAAATAAATTATACCCGAATTTAAGAACTTTAAATCACGTTGAGATTCACTTTTATGAAATAATGTCAAATATTATTGTTAAACATTTATAAACAAATCCAAACGTTTTTAAAAATGAATTTAAAACCAGAGATGAGTGTATGGTTAAATAATACCTAAAAATTCAATTTATTATTTAAATGTTTTGGGTTAAAGCAATTGGAGGTAGTTTCATATTCATGTATTCTCAATAATATAAGCATTACTTTTTATTTTATATTACATATAATTGAAAATAATTATTATTACGCTTTACAAAAAAATATAAATCTTAGTGGTGTATTCTCGCTTAACAGTCTCCTTTCTACAGGTAACCCACCATGGAAAGTAATCCAGTGATAAATTAAGCAAATGAATTAACAATGTATCGTTACACTAATAAATCGCATGAATTCGTAAATAATTCATATAAAATGATCGAAAATATAAGTGATATAGGGGTTACAGAAAAAAACAATACCATTATTTACCAAAACGAAATAAATAATGTTCACAAAATAATAATGTAAACAATGTAAATATTCTTCACAAGCGATATAATCGCTTGCATTTTACAATATTTACAAAATATTGAACATTTTGTATGAAATTAGAAATAACACTGGACATAAATAATTACTCAAGAAAATCCATAAAAATATTAGTATCTGCACAATTAAAAAAAAAAAAATGGTAGAACAACTCAAAATTATTTATTTATCAATTGATAAATCACACAAATGCGATAACTCTAGTTCATAATAATATTTTATTTAATGACAACGATCAATTGATAGACAGATACAAACATTATTACCATTTTATTATTAACATGGGTAGATTTTGTCTGTAATGAATTCAGTTACTTCAAGTAAATTATCAACAAAACATTTGCAGCTACAGCATCCGTATTTTTAGACCGATATTAAATGGTTGACAGCAAACAACTTGAACATTTTAGTTTAAATATTTTATCAATAAATTTAATTGTAAAACAAATTTAATGAGTAAAACAAATATGTTGGATGTTTATTAATAATAAACGTCTTATTAGTCCCATGAAATTCTAGAATTAATTTTTTCTAATTAAGCTATTACAGAATTATGTCAAATTTTAATGTATAAAATACATTTTATAGAGTTTCTTATAATCAATATCTTTAAAAACACCAACACCATATATACCTTACAAACTCTATTCACATAAAAAATTTTGTATTCGATTCTATACGTTAAATTTTACATATGCATGCACATTTTAATGCACGGAATTGATACAAAAGTAAAAAAAAATGTTCTACCATGCTTATAAGTTGTGCTTACATGTAAGTGTATATATATATATATATTTATACTAACATGTACGCACATATGATTCTATGAGAGAAATAAATTGAAACCTCTCTGTGGATGCCATTTATTATTTGTAATCAAATTTACTGATAGTTCCCGTTAATTGAAAATCATTTTTTTTTTCTTCTGTGGGTCGTCGGATCTCCAATGAAATATGGCACAACCCAGAGAGGAACAACTTACTGTATTGGGATGCTTCAGCTAGGGAAAAAAAATTGAAAATGATTAAAATAAAATTAACTTTACTGACAAAACCAAAAAAAAAAAAGGTTTGGCTACTGCTTGAAAAATGTACAATTTAGCCCAGACTAAACAGACAATATAGAAACAATAATAATGTATTACTATCTAAACAATTGATAATTTATCGTTAATACCTAAAAAAAACCCATCTACTTAATAAAAGAATCTAATCATTTTTTAAATAATATTATGGAAATTTCAATTTTTTATACATTAAAAAGTGTTGTCCTAGAAATTCAAAAGTTTGTTCGTCATCGAGAACCAACCAAGTGATTGATTTTGAACTTGTATTTACAATTTTGTCATATCAGGGAAGATTTTTAAGCCATACATTGAGGTAATAGTCCCGTTTGTTACATTAAAGATATCCATTAAAGAAAAAAAATAATACTTTTACTTCATTATTATACAAAGTATTTCATTTTAATCGCCCCAGATGATTTTCTCGTAAACTTTGCACAATATAAAAAAATTACCTAGAGAACAGTAAATCAGATTAGAGAGGGACACCTCATGGTGACCTTGAATTTGAACTTGAATCTTCATTTTATTTCAAGGTTAAAACTATTTTTTCAAATAGAATTACTTATTTTTGACTCCGCTTATTAAAAGAGCAGACGATTTTACATTGGAATATATAGTCATACATGTGACATTGGATCTATTTTTGAACGTCATATGCAATCAAAGATATTTAGTGTAAAGTAATTCAAATCAAATCAAATCATTTTTATTCTTTCAACCATTACAATAAACAGTACATAATATTTATACAAACAGTGATCTTATTAAGCACTTAATATACATATTATTATAAGAAATATAAAATTAAAAATTAAACAAAAAAATAAAAAATAAACAATAAATATATAATAAACAAAAATTAAATTTAGATATGTATATTAATAAAGTTAAAATTAAATTAAATGGTTTAAAAGAACTAGGTAGGTACCTTATTAGGCATTGCCTGGATCAAGGTTACCGTGACACTTAAAATTTAATAATTGAGTCAATGGAGAATTACAACTAAAAAATTAAAATAATAATTAATAATTTACAGCAGAGCAGACAAATAAAAAATATTTTTAAAATAATGGATTACAAGTGTGAATTCTATAATTCAAGAAATCCTACTGTACAACTACTACTAATTACAAATAAAAACCTACTCTAAAAAAATAAAAATTGAAAAATTTAAACAAACTAAGAATAACAGATATTACTGATAAACACTGTAAAATTTTACGCTGTAAATTGTCGATAACCAGTTTTTATAATTATTTTTAAATGATCTAGTGTTTAGCGAATTTTTTTATAAATACAGGTAGTTTATAAAATATTCTTGGGGAAAAGTACGTGTAAAATTTATTAAATGTAGTAAAATTTGATTTTGGCATGCAAAAGTTATCCTTAGATCTCAACTGTTGTCGGTATATATTATTTTCATTTCGTTTGCTACCACTCCGTTTGTAAAACAAATTCAAAACTTTAAACATATAGATGTAGTTTTTTTCTTTTACCTCCGGAATCACCGTTAAATATTATCATCAGAGGATGAGGTGAATGAATTGTAGGGTGTGTGAAAAATGCCATGCCTGACCGTGATTAGAACCCGGGATCTCCGGGATGAAAGGCCGAGACGCTACCACTCGCACCACGGTGGCCGGCGTGGAAGGATGTTGTAGTGAAAGGATTTTTAGATTAAAAAAAAATTGGTCTCGAACGTTCAGTTTGAGCTTTTTTTTGCAATTATTCGAATATTTTTTTGTTTGCACGTTGGCAATAGAAATTAAAGTAGTGTCAAAAGCAGCTCCATAATAAGTCAATCCATAATCTAATCTACTCAGTACGAAAGAAAAATAGAGCTTTCTACTAATCTCTTGAGGATATAGATTAGTTAGGAAGTAAAAAATTCTTGTGATTTTATTTAACTTTCTCGTTAAGCTGTTTATGTGGAGTTTCCAGGTGAGATTTTCATCTATGTGAATACCCAAATATTTCATAGAAAATTTTCTGTGTATGGGGGAAAATGTTTGGCAAACACTGCGTGAACCGAGACATTGTAGACACCTATAAATAATTATGAGTTAAAAGAGTCTACAGATTTTCTTAGAGAGAAATTAATATAATTTGTTTTTGACGGCTTAGAATCATTTCATATTTAGAAAACCATAACCTTAATTTGAGCAAATCTTCTTCCATGGTGTCTTTATTTTCTAACCAAGATGTACCGTGATAAAATAACGCAGTATCATATGCAAAGGAATCATTTTACCATTAAATCTTCCATCACATAAACTGTTAATATATATACAAGGAACAAAATTGGGCCTAACACGGAACTTTGAAATACCCCAATTGTAACAAACCCCCAGCCACTAATCTGTTCTCCTTCTTTAACACATTGTTTTCTACCTTTTTTTTTTTTTTTTTTTTTTTTTTTTTTTTTCTTTTTTGGTGCTGGCCCCCCATCACTAGTGGCGCACCTCTCCAAATCCGGGGTGGGCATCCTGGCCTGCGCCCGGCGGGGCACAGGCGGTCGGGGGT